>JAHZMT010001325.1:0-19731 GCA_027743785.1 Sinhomidia bicolor
GTTTGAAAATCAAAGCTCAAAGTACCTGTGGAATGACAATTTAATGTGCAGGTAAATCGGAAATTCTCAGGATTCCCCATGAAACTTTGCAAGAACCATGATTCTATCACGCAATAGGCAGTAGTAAAATGAAACACAGTAAAAAATTGAACTAACCAGAAAAAGAAATGTACAAAATAAAAAGCTTAGCAGATAAAATAGGCTTGCAGGATTGCAAGAACAACATAACTTGGAAAGCGAACCGAGTCAAGTTGATTTTCCATGGTCGGAAAAGTTTCCTGTTCCGAGAACAAAACTTGGCGGCTACTGTAAAACTGTCTTGTGGAAACTACATCGGCCTTCTCTCAGCTGGTGAAAACAGTTGTATGCAAGTGGAAGTGAAAGCAGTGCAGTGTTTTCTTAATACAAATCTAGATATAAATCGACATGCATACTGTTTTTACAAAATAGAAAAAGATAAGTAAGTACTGACAGAAGTAGGGAGACAGAAACGCCAATAAACTGAAGGGACCATTGAGATAATTTTAGCAGTGCGAACAATCAAAGTTCACAAGGAATAAACGCCGTGTGAAATGTGAAGTGTCAAAATTTTTAACCAAAAGTAAACACCGCCAGTTGAGCTCAAAATTAAATTTAGATAAAACTAATTGAAAATTTTATTCTTAAAACCAATTTTATCAAGGGGTTAATGATTTGCCCGATGATGTAAATGAATCACCAAAGTAAGCTCCTAAACTTTTCAAAAAACATGCTACTGCAACACACACTGTTTTGTAGCGTTGTGTAAGGTTGCAGTAAGTTTTCACTGGTTTTAATTAATATGATTAAAATTGAAAAAAACTCTGAGACAAGTAATATTTTAATAGATAAAATATACTTTAGTTTGCTTGTAAATAGCAAAGTTTTTCCCCGTGCGTGTAGCGTAGCTTATTTTTATTGAATTTATTTTAAGGTACCAGCAACAATTTATTTAATTAAAGTAAAAGCATTGGAAAATAAATCGAACTTTCTAATCATTAGCATCCAGGAATCCACAATGCAGTCGTGTGCCAATTACATTCATTGATAATGATTGATAACCTAAATGCATATTCTTTATAAAACAAAAAAATATCGAGTCACGACTAGTCACGAGTAGAGAAAATGAATTACCTACACTTACATATATTGTATCAAACGGGAAATATTTACTTATGACTTGAAAATACGGCAAGTCAGTAGTCATCTAAATGTGATAAAAATATTATTTTTAATTAATTTTCTTTAGACGAGTCAACGATTCAAAATATTATCTATTTAAAAGTATGGTAATTAGAACTTGAGTGTCTTCGTCAGTTTTTTGGGCCACCACGTCCTCTTATGAAACATGCCGTAAATTGTTGTGATAAATAAATTGATGCCATTCTACATATATTCGAAAGACGCCACAGCAAAGAGAAATAAATAGGGCAATTTTTCAATTATATTAAAATCAGGTTTTAGTGTTTACAGACATTCAGTTGCAAAGTATTCTTATTAGTATGTATTTAAAACTTAAAAATCAAACATTCAGTTTTACTAAAAATGAGTTGCCAAAAAATCGAAATAAATTGCTTTTGAAAATGACAGTTCAAAAGCAATTTATTTTGATTTTCAGACAACTAGGTCTATTATTCTTAAATAGCAATATAGGTAATTTTAAAAAAGATTTCCCTTATCACCAAAACTATATCGTTATTTCCAACACATGTTCACGACTTTTTTGTGCTTTAGAATTCATACTCATACATAAACATCGCGCATCTGCAATGCTGTATGCAATGTAAAAGCGTCAGCTTTTAAATTGTGCATTGTTTGTTATCTGTGCAATTTTTTTAATTTTAAAGCAAGTAGTACATACTTCCATTTATGAACTAATAAGAACTAAAAGTTATTCTATTAGTATTCATATTAAAGTATATGTAACTCTACTAACTAGTACCATAATATCGACTAGTTAGCCACTAGTACATACTGTGAAATACTAGGAACAAGCAGTGTACATTTATCATAAAAATTCAAAAATTTCCCACTGTTTCTTGATTGATTGGAATGTTGTGAGACACAATTTTTTTCAACTTTTCATCTTTTTTTCTCAGAATAGTTGTATTTACTAGTACATCAGTTTTTCCTGGTAACACTAGTTTGTATTTCTAATTATTACAACGTGGAAACACCAAATGTCTGCTTCTACTTATGCAATTCCCTGAGGGCATATCGTCTTTACGCCGTAATCGTAGGGCGCTATCCTTGACCATAACAAACTGTCTTTATTTTACTGACTCTTTTTAAGTACCTAGTGATCGCTTAATTTCCTCACACTGCAAAACAGGTTCTGTAAATGAACTAACTACACGTACACTATGTACAGCAAAAGATAAAATTTAACTACCATTATTACCTACGCAGACATTTCATTACTCATGGGTTATGAATTACCAAAATTGTACTTTCTTCAAATAACCGAAAATTCAACTACCATTATTACCTACGCAGACATTTCATTACTCATGGGTTATGAATTACCAAAATTGTACTTTCTTCAAATAACCGCAAAAACAATAAATCCCACATTTTTCTACTACTTCCACAGGAGACACTCTTACGTCACGTAGTGCTTTAAGAATGCTGCTGATGTACAAATATGCGTAGAGAAAAAGCAAATCAAACGCTTTATGCAACACAGCAAAACATATAAAATTTCATGGAAGACTCAAGGCCGTCGTCAGCAAAAATTCACAAGTTAGTTTTCAATTATCATTAATGAGCACAAGCAAATAATTCCTTTTAAAAAGGCATATAGAGTAGATATTCATCATCACATTAACTATTCAATGCATGATTATTATATTAGAATTGTTAGCCAACTCTTTTTGTATAATAATTTCTTATACCGATATACAACATTAGAATAAAATATATACTGCATATTATACATTATATGCACTTTCCTATAACAATTGCCATTCATTCACTGCTTATCCGTCAATCTAGCAAAAAAATTGAATGTGCTATTGAATTAATAACCTGTTTTCCTTCACAAAACATAGTTCTACGTCTACAACTACGTTACACTTACATCCACCATCATCACCTTCAACAAATAATGGACAGAATAATGACGGAGCTAACCACGATTCAATATCTCTTACAACAGCGTTTGATGTCTTTTACGCGGAATGGAGTAGCTCCTCAGAAAAACTCAAGCCGCCAGGTCAGGATAGTTGTCCATTGGCGTCAGCAGAGCATATTTGGCTTCTTGGTGACAGCTCTGCATGTAATAAACAGTTTCTACTTTTCGTTTTTATTTCTTTCAAACTTAGCTTATCTGATAAAATACCTCCTAAACTATCCAAGTTATATAAGAAGCTCATCGTCTAAAAAATTTGCATTAAACCTAATTTAACACCACGCGCGCTGGAATAATAGAGGACAGTTTAGCGTTTTACCCAGTAATAAAACTTATTTTGGTAATAGATAACAAGAAAAGCTATTTTGTGTGAAATATGAAAACTACAGCCACTTTGGATCCAAGTGTTGAGCCAAGAGGAAAGGAGGATTCATCCGAGCCATGCAGAGAAAATGAAGAGGAAGGAAGATTTAAAAGGAAAGATGTTGAGAAAAGTGGGGCAATAAATGACAACGGGACATTGCCCACACGTGTTGTTTCTTGTTCTCAGAGTCAAAGTGAAAGATATGCAGAAGACGACTCGGAAGATGGTGATGGTGATGATGGCATCTCGACGAGTACCAATATGGATTCAAATTTCAAAAGAAGTAGTAGCATTGTTCTGACAAAGGGTGAAAGTGGTTCCGCAGTTAATGAGACCATTAGAGATGATGATTCTATGGGTGATAAAACTCCAGAGAGAGAAGTGCCATCATTTCAACCAAATGGTGATTCTAAAACTTTACCCATACTTTCACTTGCCCAGTCAATTTCATCACGACAGCAGCAGTTACCTTCTCCCTTTTTTTCTTCTTCTTCGCAACCACCACTACCGTCATCATCATCATCTGAACACGCAAGCATAGCATTTGATGGTGATGAGGATAGAAGTCGTAAAGTAGTGAAGAATGAAGAAGGAAATAATGAAAGTGTGGAGGAATTCAAAGGGTGTTATTCTCGTCAGTTTTTTGCTGCTTTTGCAGGTAACTTTTGCACTTGATCTTTGCATTTTTTTAAAATAAAAAAGAAAAGATTTTATCATAAAGAAATGAGTTGACTTGCCAAAAAATGTACTTTGCTTGATACTTTATTTTCCTTTTTTTATCTCTTTTGAGGGTTTATCCTTGTTTTTACTAAGTATGAAAGGGATTGCGAAAATGAAGTGAAAAGATAATGTATCTGGAAGCATAAAAGTGTATCCATTACGGCAATTTTCCTGTTTTCTCAGACATTCAGAAAATATATCCTTTGTATAATTTCTCATTCTAAAAGATTTTTACAGAAACTTTTTTTCTCTAAATGTTTTCTTCAATTTTTTAAATAGCAAATTTTGGAGCAATGGCTCTTGGAGCTGTTCTCTCTTGGACAAGGTATGCACATATATAGCGTTTATTTAAAGTAAAAATACAAAAACACATTACTTGGATGCTGTTGACCACGTAACATGCTTTCTGGGTACATTACAATATTGGAGTTGGTAAAAAGCTGTGCTTTATTTTAGCCCAGCGCTGCCAGACTTGAGAGCAAGACAGTCAGTCGGGTCAATTTCAAAGAACGAGGAAACGTGGATCAGTACTTTATCCTTGGTAAGTATATACACAAAAATGTAAAGGAATTTGATATACTTCTAAAAAAAGACAGAGTGTGTACACACAGTTTACTAGCACAACTAGAAAATATCCATTATGGGCATATTTTCACTATACATAAAAATATACAGAGTGTATATAAGGATGTGACATCATCTTTCCAGTGTAAGTTATCCAAGTAACTTTTCCAGAGAGGAGTATTTATTTTAATGCATGATAATTTGAATAACGATCAGAAAATGATATTACATATTTCCACTGCCTATACATGCAAAAAAATACATTATCACGAAGGAAGGGAAAAGCATGCTATCAATATTGTGCTAAACACGCATCTTTTATACTTTTGAGAGTCAGTGTGAGTGAGGGTGTGTGTGTGTGTGCACTGCTAATATTTTGTGTTTCTATAAGAAAAGGTCATATGTTTACATGAGAATATTATAAATCATTTCAGTTGGGTGCAGCATCTGCATGCCCAATAGTCGGATACGGCATTGAAAGATTTGGAAGGAAAAGATGCTTGCTTCTTCTAACTGTGCCCTTTCTTGGTGGTTGGGTGCTCATCACTCTGGCTCAAAATATCTGGATGATTTATGTCGGTCGATTTCTTTCGGGTAGGTTGCTTATTTCATGATAACAAGCATGGCTTACAAAATATATACTCATCACAACTATGTAGTCATATAATAATGTGCTTACCTAATATACTGCACGTTTTTGACGAAACATTCTTTCTGCACGAGAACCACAAGCACATATACCTATATCTAGAATAGACTTTCTGGTGTTTAATGTACTTTCCTATATACTTTCTTGGGGCATAATGTGAAATGATTGAAAGAATGAATGAAAAGGAAATACGGACGCCTGTCGGTTTTTTTTCTCATTTTCGCTTCTTCCCAATTTATGAAAATATGCCGTGCTGGCTTATACATTAGTTTGAAGTACGATTTTGAGATACGACCAAGAAGTTATATAATAATGCACCGCCACCGCACATGTTTGTCTTATAAAAAGTAATGACAAAAGTCAGTAGTAGTAGTAGATATATAAACAGTTCATATATCATTGTAAACAATGGAGATATGATACAACGTCAAAAACGCCTACACATTTATACACATAATACAACCAGAAATTCACAACTTAGTCGATCCGTCTTACGGTTTTGTTGAGCTGATCGTTTTGCCTTTGCTTGTTTTCTTCTAGTAATCTAGAAAAACAAGTACGGTCGATGCGAGAAAAGGAATGGTAGAAAAGGTGGAAATGTATGTACTTGTGTGACGTCTGGAAAAACAGAGATTCATCTTAAAGTTATTGTAACTTTCTCCAAAAGGAAAGTCTTTTAAGCATCTATAATAATGAGTCATTAAAAATAGTGGTAATCATAATCATCAAATTGAAAATGTGTCTTTTTGGCAACTATATAATAATAAAATGGCAACACCGTGTAGCGTTATATAAAACTCGTCTGTTTTATAAAACGGAAATAATGATAATAGCTTTAATAATTTCACCATCAGCAGTAAAACAGCGCACTGAGATTTTTTTTTGCTTTAGTTGCACTACCAGTGTGTATAGTCAATGTGGTGCATGGGTTTATTTTTGTGGAAGACCCGTTGAAAGCAGCAAAAATCAAGCTGTTATAGACTGTTAGAGGTGAGTCGATTGATTCGTTTGTACTGTATTAGTGTGTAAATTGATGGTATCTTTATTAGTTATATTATTGATCAATAAATTTTATTAGTCAGTATAAAATGGAATTCAGCTGGCTTAGTCAGTTCATATAAAATATTTTTGCAAATGATAGTAAAAATGCGTTTTGTAAGCGCGTTTGAGTTTGTAGAACACTCGTAAATGGGCGCATCTTTTAAATATACTTTTAAAAAATATTTTTACCATGAAAATTAGACGCTACGTATAACAACAACTTTTGGAAATTGGATGTGGTGGTGTGTGTGTGATGTGAAATAGGAGATACTGGAAGATTCGCTGTGGTTTCCAGATTTTGTGATCGTTTCCGCTTTATAATATCGATGCTGTGTGTTTGGCTGTGGTTTTCTTTCAATTTGTTTGCGGTGGTAAAGTAAATTATGGTACATGTTTCTATTGTATCATGGAACTTGTGTGCGGCCTTGGAGAATGGAAATTACTAATGAACCTTGAGGAATATAGGCATATATACTTCTCCAGCACATCCAAAGCAAGCATAGGCATGTACACACACTCTCTCTCTCCATATATATATTACGTAATATAAAGCTGCCTGTGTATGCGTGTAGGTAACAAATGGGTGAGAAATTTCTTACATGAAACTAGCGTATCTTTACTGTCACCTGCGATGGCTTGCACATATGTCATTGTGACCACACTTGTATATAAAATGTATGTTTTTTCCTTATACATTTATTATAAAGGCATTTTATGTAGAAGAGGTGAAAGTACGCTATAAAAGTAAAAAAGTGGAAATGAATGAGGATGATGATCATGATGATGACGCTTTTGCTTTTATACTTTCCTTTGAAGTAAACTAGCAAAGGGAGAGCAAGTAAACCCGGTTTTGTGCTTATGCTGCTGCTGCTACTATAATGATAATAAGAGAGATGCTGAGGTACCATGAAATCAAATGCCTTTGCAAGCATAATATTTGTTTTATGATGCTGATGATGCAAAGTGGTTTTTATCTCGCTTCACTATTACTACTACTCCCAGCCAGTTGAAACTGTCTTTTGTGGGAAGCAAAGGCTTTTATTTTCAAACGCACACATTAAATGTGTAATTGTACGGCAGTGTTGCAAATAAGCTGTTTTTGAACTAATATCACTCATTTCTAACCGCAAGCAGAAAAAAAAATTATCGTTTTTCATTATCGGAACAAATACAGGTGGTCTTTCCTTTTCCACAATTAGGTAGTTCAAATGGTTGGGAAATGATGATCATGTGGGTATTGTGGATTTCACGGGCTTGCGATTTTTAAATGCTAGTTGGTGTATATAACCATTACCTTCCTGAATGTGAAAGGTAGGAAGAGCAATTAAGTGATAGTGAGTGATGATGATATTAGCTAATGATACGTTACCGTGCCTTAAATTCAACAAATTATTATTTTCTTATTATGTATTTTATCCAGAAAAACTCAAAAAATAATGTATACCGAGAATTTAAATACTTTTTGCCGTAAAAGGGATCAAAACGACAGTACAAAAATAGTAAATGTAGCATGTCACACCAATGAATAGTGATGCTGCCAGTTTGAGTTACGGCTGTTATTATTACAATGCATAAGATTGACTGAAAGCTACTTTTCAGCTCCACATTTCATATTCATCATTTTGACATCAAAAGGAAATCTTGCATTAATTCTCAAGTTGGTTTAAACAGAATTTACCGATAAGTTATATGATATATTAGGGCAAATATAAAATTGGCAGCAGTCTTTCAAGTCAAAATGTCATAAATGGGGTTATGCAAGTGAATGAAAGCACTTTTTTCTGTGAAATATTCAAACATACACAGATTGGCAAGTCGCAGTTCTCATAATGTCTTTTTGTAATGTAATAATGTAGCTAGCGAATCTGGTTCTAATTTAGAAGCTTGTACATTGCATAATATTAAACAGCATATGTTTTCCATGATGAAGTTAATGATTTCGCCTATAATTCTATCGGGGATTCAGTACTGGGAATCGTACATATGTTGGTAATGTAATATGTTAATTTTAACTTACCCAACAGTACGTTGGTTGTTCAATTCAATTTCTAAAATCAACAATCTGAAGCAAATAGAATCGCCAAAAGTACAATATTTGCATTTTGTGATCATGTAAGTGCATGTTTCGGCTTCTTGTTTCCCCCTGTGTAGTGCAAACAGTGTCTCCCCAGGGCTGACTCACATAGCCCCATCAAAAAGTAATACAAGGTATGCCATATGAGCATGAATCAATGCAACGTGCACATGATGATAAATTAGTTTTTCCTAATAATTGCTGGTGTCTGCACCATTTCAGCAAATACTATCAGTGGGCAAAATTCCCTGTATATTAGTTCATCCATTTATTTAGTATAAAAGCAAAAGTATTATATTTCGCGCACACTATATATCGCTCACTACTACTACCTACCTTCACATGACATGACAGCAGAGTATCGTCTTTCTACATTTTGTGCCTAGTAATAGCTTTTGCTATGTTGTTGGTTGGTTGGTTATCTCGCAAAACTTGTCCTAGTCTTTGTAAATTATTCATCTTGTCCGCTGATTTATGAGTTGAATATGTCCACATCATCACATACTACTATACTGTGAGCTTTATGTTATTTATTTACACAGAAGTAGTTAGTGTATGCTTTCACTCACTGCTTTCCTTCTGTAACCCTACCTGCTATTGAAATCGAATCAAGCAAACTATAATGTCTCTACACATTTTTTTCCTTTTCTCTTTTCTTTTTTTATCTAGGATTTAGTGGAGGTGGAGGCTCAATAGCGATTCCAGTTTACGTTACTGAATCAGCATCTGCCAACATACGTGGAATGTTGGCTTCTGGATTCGACATGATGATCACTGTCGGGATTCTGTACATGTAAGGTGGTAGTTTTTATAAGGATGACATGCTATGACATTATTTTTATTATTGCTTTGAACGCTACACACACACATTCGCATCATCATCATCAGACATGCATGATTGCTAACGATGATGCCTTATAAAAAATTTGCGACAAAAAGATAAAAAAATGAGTTATTCTGTTCTCTTGTCCGACATTGACATCATTTTATACAGTATTATCAATCCGACGAATAAACTTTAATCTTGGCTAATGTACATGAAAAAGACGAACTCACGAAAAGAGTGGGAAAAGTATATTTTTATTATGGATGTCGTGACCAACAATTTGTAAAAATTCCCTACACGTATAATATTACTAGAGAAAAAAGGAAAGAACGAAGGACAAAGTTTTTTTATTTTTTCGTTACACATTTAGATTCATTGTTGGAACATTCGTTTCATGGGAATGGCAAGCTGTCGCCTGCGGATTGCTTCCAATAGTATTTCACTTGCTTATGATGTTCGTTCCCGAGTCGCCCACATATTTAGTAAAAAAGAAGAAATATTCCGATGCATCCAATGCTCTTCAGTGGCTCCATGGGGCTTCATCTTCTCAACAAGTGGAAACTCAGCTTGAAGAGGTAAGTAAACAAAATCTCCAATTTCGTAATCTTTTCCCAAGGTCTCCTTTTTTACTCTTCTACACACACTGTCATTTCTTAACTTACAAACCTTTGCACTGGTAAACGTGATTATTTATCTGATCCGTGCTGTTGCTGGTGGTAGGAAAAAAAGTTTTATAGAATTACTGGAAAGAGATACACTCCACACTATGCATGTCGAGTAAAAAGTAAATATTGGGTATCTTAATTTTATTCATGGGAAATAGAGATTTTTATAACTTCTTCCCCCAAAAAGTAACATTAGTTATTTTTATTCTTTGTTTGATTTGCATATGTCTACACTAATAACATTGTGATTTATCAAAGTGCTCCGTCAATAAACTTTCTAGTATTTTCTCTTTCCAAATCAGTGCCCTTCCTAGTAATGATCTTGTTATTCTCAGCTGGTTCTGTGAATTTAAATATATACAATTCAATCTAAGCTACTGTTTACATTTAATATTTGAAAAGCGTCATTTCCAGCACCGTCATCAAAAATCTAGTAGTTCTCAGTTCAGTTTTTAGATACATTTACTACGTAGGTTGAATAAAAGGCAAGTATATACGTTGGCTGTTGGCATCTGTCACCCTACCAAAATTGACAGGAAAGGAAGGGAAAAGGCTAACTTGAATGTTTATACTGAAGCAGGTTCACTTTTTGAATTGCAAATTACTGAGAAATTGAATACAGACTAGGTATACTTACTTATTGCTGCTACCGGTAGTAGTACACGAGAATGGTATATAGGAATCAAAGGAAAGTGGAACAGTCAGGTTGCACCAAATTTGTGACGCAAATTCAACAGTAAAACCTACTGTGGCTACTCAATAATTTATCCGGTTGTACATTTGTTTATATTATTTGTAAAGTTGAAACATTAGGCCTAGTCACAACTTTATATTTTCCACTAAGTTTTTTATGTGTACAGAGTAGGTATATTATTTGGCTTTAACACTGAAGAATTTCTAGCTGCCCCAAAGTCCTTTCCAGATACAAAATAAATATTTCAGTTGTCATAAAGTTTAGAGTGGTCATTTAGAATAGAATGGGTTAAATCCTGAAGTACAACTCAACTGCATACATTTATATAATTTGAATGACTGAATTTAAAACATTTCTGGGTATAAATGTATATATATAATAAATATGTAGGTACTTATTAAGTCAGGATGTATACCCACGTACCCTTTCACTTTTAATTCCATATCCTTACAACTGTCTACACATCTTTCTGTTTATATACGTAGTATATATAGGTATATATCTTTTGCTACAAAATTTGTCACATGGGTAGTTGTAAAGAGAAAGCTGTACAAGTGGATAAAATAACGGCAAAAGTTTTTACATTGATTCTCACGGGGATTTATCGTGAATCAATTAAGCCTTCTCATTCTTCTCAAGAAATGGCGTATATCATTCGATCCTATCCATTGCCTCACATTTCTTTGAACTCTCAGCTTTGCTAGACAAGATCGTATTTCAAGGATTCAAAGAAATTTCACGTTGTTTCCAAAAATAACAAAAAGACTTGTGTTCTATTTCTGTACAAGGGAGTGTTCTTGCGTAAGCATTTTGTAAATAGGTTTGCTCAACTTGAGCAAGTTTCCCCATTAAAAAGGGCAGCAGCAAATTTAGTACAGCATAACTTTTTAATAATAACTAAATAAAATGACATTAGAGACAATGGAAAGATTGTATAAAGTATTCGGCGAATGGTTTACCAGATAATTTATTGTAATTCTTATCGTCTAACTCATACCCTATATACCTAGTAACAAGTATGTACATAATCATAACAACTTATTATACTTATATACGGTATATACATATCTTTTTTTGTATATATTCTTGCAGCTAATTTCCAGTGTCAATGAGAGTAAAAATAAATCAGCCTCTTGGAGAGAGTTACGGAAAATTTCTGCACTCAAGCCAACAATGCTTGCCGTGGGTTTGATGGTATTTCAACAGCTGGCTGCAATAGACGCGGTGATGTTTTTCACGAAGGATATTTTCATGTCGTCTGGTGCTGATATTAACGAAAACTTGTCGGCAAATATTGTCGCAGCGATTCAAGTGGTAAGCAGAAGTAGGAGAAAGGTGAAAATTCTCTATGTCGCCTCCGCTGCTAAGCCAAGGATGACTTGTAGTAATATGAAAATGACTTTGTGTAATAATATTATTATTCTACCTTACATCAATATTCACGACAAACAAGATATCCTTGGGGCCTCTTATCTGTGAATATAATACACAGATGATTTGCATTGTAATCTGGGTAAGAAGTGGTGGAATTGGGTGTACTAGTGTAGGATGTAAAGCCGTTTCATTATCATCATCACCCCACCACGATGATGCGACTGTTCATACAAAATCTACTAGATAAGGGAAGAAGAACCCACTCAAATTCAAGCAATCAAGTAGCATAGAAGAGAGAACGCTTTCCCCCTTCACACCTTATAATATATAGTTACACTTTTGCATTTTTTCCTGTCATCCTGCGACAACCAGCCCACTAAATGAATAAGGGAACAGGAAAAAAAATCTTTTCGCTTTCACTGTTCCATTCAAAAGAAAATTTCGATTTCTCGACGTATATAAAATTATGACTACGGTGTAAAAGTAATGGCTTGTTGGAAAAGCAGTAAACTTGGTGAGGGAAAGATGACTGTGATGAGTAGTGATGATAAGAGAAGAAAGAAGCCTTTATCAGGAAACTGTATATTATTGTATAGCTAACGTACATACCTACCTACTCACTACAACATAATAATTTAGTAGTAGACTGAGAGACGCCTACAATAATTTCTAACTTGCTTGGATTCTAATACATAGGTATATACCTAGTTATATATAGGAATGTAGTTTTTTGTATGCGTTTTCTAGTGTCTACTTGAAGAGAGCAGCGAGGAAAGAAGGGATTGTTGTACTCTTTCCTTCCATTTTATTATTTTGATGAGTCCTTTTATGGGAAATGACAAAAGGAATTATTTTTCCTGGTAGGTGAGCTCATTTTGTGTGGAATTATAGAACAATGCCTAGAATAGAATTGGAGAAGAGATGATGTGATTTTAATAATTCTATTCTCTTCTACTAACCAATGCATTTTAAACAATGCTTTTTATGTTCCGTAGGAAGACAACGACGGGAAAAATGTAGCATATATACTACCGCTATACTTATGTTACTATACGTCTTCCTTTCTTTCGTCTTGCCGATGACGAAGAAGAAAAGGAAATGAAAAGAAGAGATTTATGTAATGTACATGCCTTTAGAATATTATATAAAGGTAGTAGTTTGTGTGTGTGTGTAAAGAAAGACGTGATCATGATCATAAAATCATTGCATGCGTGTAGTTGTAGTAGTATGTTGAGTTGAGGAAGAACAAGTTTCATAATGAAAAAGGCAAATAGACAGGTGTCTCTTCTAAACTTTTTTTTCGTCTATATCCATGCTTAAGCCTTTGCAAGCAGCAACACTTTCTCTTGTTCAATTTTTTTGCAAGTTTTACTAGTGTGAGATTGGGTTGTTACTACAACATGGAAAATGTAGATTATTATTGCTAGCATCAGTTTCTTTGCAAGCAACAGACCTTAATCAGTAGTATCCTGCCGACGACGACGCTCTGACGTTCTTTCCATAACGAATACCTTGAAACGTACATACACACCCACACATGACTCTGTATTTTGTGCTCTTTCTTTGGAGAAAGTCTCGTTAGAAAATCATTTACAAATATTAATTGACACTGTATAATAATGCTGAGAGAAGAAAGTTTATTTTTTGTGGTGCTTTTCTGCACTTGCTGCATGTTAGGTAGAACGATGAAAACAGTAGTGTTGTCGTTCTTTGTACTTTTAACAATGCATGTGTGAAAGAAAAACGCAGTTTTGTGTAGTAGTCGTAGTGGATAAGAAGATGAGAACAGTATATGTGTATTTTTTGCGTTGTCAGATTGTCCATGTGAAAGGAAAAGGGGGCTGATGACGTCAATTCCTTTAGCAAAATACATGCCTTTCTTTGTACTTTTATTATATGTCGTGTATATTTTTTCATTTTATAAAAAGGTACGTACCTACGTACAGCTCATCTCATTTTTAATGTAATAATAGTACAGTAAGGTTTTCATATCCTATTTTTCTGAGCATGAAATTTAAAATGGCAACATCAAAAAATCATAGATTTATTTTTTTTTCTCTCAGACGAATAAGGAAAGAATGATAATCGAAGCGAGGAAAAAATATTTCTCAGGAGGATTGGCTAGAGACAGTTAAAAATTGCACATATTTTTTCAGTCGTGATAGTATTTTGTGTGTTAAAGTATGTCGTCTATTCTCTCTTCCCCCGCCTACATGTCTTTTATGAAAAATAGCAGGGTTTTCATTTCCATCTTTGTTCAGCCTTCTTTCAGCCAGTTCTTTTGACCTTTGTTAGCGGTGTATGTAGTGAGCTCAAGTCACGCTTATTGTCTAATTGCAAGTCTGCAGGATATACTTTTTTAATGGAATAAGGCTTTGACTTTACAACAACTTTCATTTTAGCTGGCAACAATCACAGCAGCTGTGGTAGTGGATCGTGGTGGTAGACGCCTACTCCTCCTACTCTCTGAAGTTTTTATGGTTATCTCTTTGGGGACGTTGGGACTGTTTTTCTACCTCAAGAAAGAAAATGGAAACGTTGTACCAGAAGGCTTAGGTTGGCTGCCCTTGGCTAGCTTGATGGTTTACGTTGTTGCTTTCTCCATTGGAATGGGACCACTTCCTTGGTAAGCTCGAGCGGTAGATTAATTTATAATAGTTTAACTATTTAAACTCAACGTGGGCAGTTTTAGGAACTGTATCCTGTTTTAATTTCATTTCATTTTCATCAAAAAATTGTACAGGCTACTTATGGGTGAACTCCTTCCACTTCATATTAAAGGTACTAAATAAGATAAGCAAGCCAATTTACTAACAAATTGTTTCGTATCTATAATTTGATACAAAAATTTAATTGTCAATTTTTATTTTGTAATATATTTTAATTTTCAGGAAAATCTTCGGGCATTGTGACCATCACCAGGTGGCTTTTAGGTTTCTCCATTACTTTTCTGTTCCAATACCTAATGGAAACATTAGAGGCACATGGGTGCTACTGGGTTATTTTACAAATATTAATGATACTCAAATTAAACCTGGCTCTGACTAACAGGAGCAATTTAAATAAATTATAAATTATCATAGGGCTCTGACTAAAATGGTTCCTAGTTAATCCTATTCGTGTTCCATGCTTCGTTTTTCTACTTACCTGACTAGATTTACAACAAGTACAATAATAAATGCAGATTACCCTTTTTATTATTAAATGAATAACTGCAAATAATTTATTTTTAAACCATCAATGATTATCAAATTATAAAATACATTATAAACCACAAAAATGTTTTTCTTCAATAAAAATAAAATATAATATACACATAATGCGTTTTTCTTTTGTTCATTATAAAATTTTATATTTCATCATTTACAATCTACATTCTCTACATTGTCCAAAAAATCTACATTCTATCATCAGTAAAAAAGTTCAACAGGGAACTATTGCATATCTACAAAAAGAAAACGATAATTTGCACGTAATGATAAGTATATACCACCGTGTACTGACAACTACTTGTGACAGACACTGTGTACTTGTGAGTGAGTGCCATGAAAGTAGTGAAGTTATGGAGAAAGTGTTTGAACGGTTTTCATTCCTCCTTCGTCGCATGACGCGATTATCATCATCAGAATCAGAATGAAGCACTCATTCGATTTTCCAACAAGTAAGCCACCATCCGAGGAAAATCAGAACCACAGCCTCTCATCTCAATTCTCAATATACTATTTACCTGTAGCTGGGTGTTTGCGTTTGATGTGTTGCTCTGTATGTATGTTTGAAAATGTTTGGCTTACTTCCTTCAGCACATCACTGTCGCTCTTTAACACAAGGTCGAAACTCATGTTGCTATTATATGTACTTACTTATGTGTTTACTTTATGTTAATTATAACCCAACATATAATATATAATTTTATAATTTATACGTATGAAATTAAAATGTCCTAAATTAAATCACCATTTTTACGCAACAATGAACAATGGCAGTGTTTAATAATCAATGCTGGTTAATTTAGTGAAATAAAATGTGAATGCCAGTTTGTTTTACAAAAGCATATTGAGTTGTATGTATACACGAGTTGCATGCGTAAAAACTCGTTGTAAATGCGAGTTTTGTAGATTGGATTTTCTTTTGTCCTGAAGAGTGAACGTGGCGTAACAAGCCCAAGTAAGCCCCATACACTCAGCTGTGTGATTGTAAATAAACAAAATATTAAACCTTTGCTTTTAGTGTTCATTGTTTAATTTTTTGTCAAATAAAAAATGTTTCTGTATTAATACTGACAGAAGTCACTTTGAATTTGAAACAAATGCAGCAAATAATTTTTTACATTTTAACAGCATAAAAAGTACAAACGTTAAATTTTTTGCAATGGCTGATGAGGGCGATGGCGACAATGAGTTTTTTGATATATCAACCTTGTCGGAAGCTGAGAAGCGACGATTGAGAAGGCGTCAACGTATTCTTGACAATCAAGGGGCGCGACTACAACGAATTTTAAACAGTGATCCTAACAGTCCAAAAGAAGGTAAGTTCAGTTATTATGGCGAAATTGGTTTTATTTAAATTACGCAGGAATTAAATATCATATATTGCATTTCAGTTGAAGCCAAAGTGAAAAGTGATGAAAAAAGCGCCTCCAAACCTGAATCACTCAGTCGTAAAGATAGCTCTTCTTCGGGCTTGTTTAAAGAAGTCGATTCGATTGACGGTGCCAGTTTTGAAGTAAAGACGAATGTTAAAGCTGAGAATTCCACTTCAAAGGGTCCCGTACAATCTCAATCGCAAGAAACGCGAATACATGAGAATATGGGAAGAGAGCCATCAATCACAGCGTCCTTGTTAAAAGAGCTTTCTGGAGAGAAAGAAGTACAAGTACCCGCTAGGGCATCTGCGACACAGAACGAGATGAAAATGGGAGTACAATCAGATGGAACCATAGTCCTTCCAAAAATTTCAGATGTTTACGGACGTGTTTTGATTTGCCTACTAGGCTTGTTTCTTTCAATTTTTAACGCGAAACGATATGTAATAACATTTATATCATGGGAAGTTGCCTATTATTTTGTTAACGGATTACCACCTCTACCGCCTCCTAATATGGCAATGGTTCTTGCAGCTGTTATGGGCCTTCGTGAAAGTCAGTTGGTTAGGGTTAAAAAAATTCTTCACTTTAGTAATTGTGTATTAATTGATTTTTCATTGTTTCTTGTATTTACATTACTGCCACATATCGTTAGAAATATAGCTTCTTTGTAGAACATTACTTTGTTCACTGTATTCATCTTAGAAATGCATAGACAACTTTTATAACAAATTAATTTTTAAAACAGTTACTTCAGTTATAAATAATTACAGCTAATGAAAAATGCGTTTCTCATTCCCACCTTTTGTTCCTCAACTACGTTACATGTAAAAGTTGACGAAATTACTGCACAAAAAGAGAACAGTGTCGTGAAATAATTTAAAACAAATACTTTTGTTGTAGCGGAGTCAATGTTGTAATGGTTTGTGTGTACGTACGTATCCGGTTTAATATTCAAGCTATTTTTTGTGTATTGGGGTCCATATATTCGCGTATGTACCTGAATGGAATGAAAATAAAATAAAATTCAGTACAGTTAATACATCAAACTATTAATACTATGCATAGTTTATTTGCACTATACCCTGATTTCGCTCACTATGAATTCGTTTTTTCGTTTTAGTAAGGGTGTGCATTGTGCATATATGATTTTGGGCTGTAACGTTTTTCATAATGTGCTATGACAAGCCATTCTAGATTGTCTAATTGAAAGCATAATTTTTGATTCACAGTAGGCTAGTAGGCGTGCTTTCCATGTAAATATTGGTTAACAAGTAATATTATAGCAAGAACATTTTATCCAAACTTTTTAAGATTGTTTGAAGCTGTCGACCGTAGGTTCTTTTAGAGGTTAAAATTTATGAATGTAAAACTCTGAACTCTATAAATTAGAAATCAGATACTCAACGTTTATGCGTTTTTCATTAACTTTGCCTATTACTCACCGCAAAATTCATCGTCGTCAGTACTAAGTAAGTTATCTTAATTTTCATACTACATACGCATACGGGTCGAACATTTAATGACTGTCGATTTGCTGAGCAATGCTTCAAAAATTCTTGATCATTTTCCGGATACTAAGTAAATACTACGTAGAACGTAGGTGCATGTTCGTTCGTGCTTAGGATGTGTTATTATTGCGTTGGTTGTTGAAAAGTACTTGCTTACTTGTTAGTAGAACTATAAGAAGTACATTTTGCTTCATGTGCTAGAAGCTAGGTTTATGTTCTGATAAAGCATCATCTATATTAATGTTTTGGGGTTGTCGACTAAAGACTAAACCTTTTGAGATGTACAGCGATTCTCATTAAAATAGCAGTTTTAAAATGAACTGCTAAAAGTATAGATCCTATATTTAAAGCTCGAGCGTTTGTAGACTTTCCGTATGCTTTTTCAAGAGAAATGTAAAAAATTAAAATTTGAAAACAAGTAATAGCATGTGAAATGTAAAAAGAATTTTGTAAAATAGCAGTTTGTGCAGCGCTTAGCGGTTTTACAAAAAATATTTAAGTAGTTCACACACCCAAAAGGGTACGATTTAAAATTTAAAGCATGGTATGCTTGCATGCATGCCTATTAACCTTTAAGTTTTGTTAAAAATATGTATATGGTTGGTAAAGTTGGGGAGTAGCACTAATTGCTTCCAGTTTCAGTAAAAGGTAGCAAAAGACTTGACGAATGAAATTCCAGAACAGATAAACAAATATTTTAAACTTTATGTGCGCATCTCTAATAAATTTATAAATTTTCAATAGCGAACAGCGAACGCTTACTATTTGATGGGTAGCAGCTCTTCTTACATAAAAGATAAATATAGAAATTAAATTGTGGGGCAAGATACTAATTTATGTTTTATATAGGTTATTTTTTCATATATGTAATACATATGAAATCTGGAATCACTAGTTTATAGTAAATTGCATAAATGTATTCGTTCCTTATGTCGTAAGTTGAACTAACAAAATCTGGTTGCATGCAGAACTAAATGTGTAGTAGTGGCAATAACACGAGCACACACACTTGAGCAGGTAAACAGATAGACATTTGCTTTCGTTATCGTAAATATGTACATATTGTTAGTGCCATCAGCTTATACTTGCATTAGTACATGTAGTTCCATATATATAAAAAAAATGTGCTTAATATATGAATAAGCACCAAGCATCAAGCAAGACGGTATTCTGAGTAACAAACAATATAAAAATGAAATGCATAACGTGGTATGCAAAGAATGATAATAAAATGAATGAGTTTACTTTGACGTTTTCGTAATGACGATTTTATTCAAAACGACATTATGAGCAAGAATCCTGCATACTGCATACTCGACGACAAATGAAAACACATCATTACAAATTTTTTATCGTTTACACGCTAACACGCTATAGCATACTCACAATAATCCAAATATTCCAAATCCAAAACGCCTACTCTTCTTCTTCTGCTTAATTGTTTATATAAAAAATCCTAACCACTAAAAGTTTTTCACTGAACGTTTTTTAGCAAGACAACGTTGGTCAACGCAAAATC
>JAHZMT010001326.1:0-10231 GCA_027743785.1 Sinhomidia bicolor
TATTTTCTCTCAATCCAACTTTCCCATGCTTTCTCCCCAACACTCCAAACTTTATTTTTTTCAGCAGAGACAGAGAGAGAGAGAGAAAGCACTTCCGTGTTGGTTACCAATACACCGGTACATCCCAGAAACAAAAAAAATAAACTTACTTTCTTATCAGCAGCAGCTGCTGCTGTTATGCAGTATATATTTACCACAGAGCAGCCTTTAAACTTACATAACATTCATTTTTTTATATTCATCATTTGCTATCCCGCCCCACATGATACTAACATGATTTTGGTTCCTTTTCTCACATCCCATATCTTCTCCAAAAAAGCAGCGGTGGTAGTAGTGGTAGCTCAGACTAGCTCAGAGAAGCAGAATCACAGAGGCAAAACAAGTCAGCAATAAAGAAAGAAGGACACATCTTATATATATTTGCATATACACATAGCTATTATTACAGCACTTAAGCAACTCTCTCTCTTTCGCTCACTCTGCCTGCTGTACACATCTCTTCTCTTTTTGCCTTGTGTTCTCTTTTTTTTCCTCCTTCCAAAACACTGCGAATCTCTCCGAGTATCCCGATTCCTTTTAGAAGCAGCAGCAGCAGCAGCCAGTACAAGCAGCAGCAGCAGCAGCAGTGGTACTTGTGTGTGTGTGCGTACATACCTACATTTTTTAAAACCATTTTCCTGCTTCGAGGTTATAGGCATACATACATTCTACTACTGCTACTATCAACTGATATAGGTATATCAAGCTGAACTTGTTTTAAGACATACAATCTTTTTTGCACAACGCAACGTGTGTAAAAAATTGTTATCATTTTATCTTATCGTAAAATATGGCAATGTGAAGTGAAAGGTGTTATTACTTAAAGAACTGAATATATTACACAAAAGAAATTTTCTTTAAAAAAATATATAAATTAGGATACCCATTTCTATTCTTGTTTAGCTTAGAGCGTGATTAGACAAAGAAATTATTATTACTATTATGGCGATAAGAGTGATTAGAGCAAACCGTTATAGAAACGCACCAGTTCACGTTTACCATCATTACCAACAGCACAGGAACGGGGGTGGGGGTAGCGGAACTGCTAGAAGTCGCCGAGCATGGCAGCGTGTCAAGCTACTGTTGTCGGTGCTTATCATCACATCTTCTATAACAGGTAAAGGTGATGTTGTACCCAAAATAAATGAATATGTATATTATACTACCATTATAATACTTTCACGTTACAACTTTCTCTCTTTTTTGTAAAAAACAAATAATTTTTTGCTTGTACTTTTTTTCTAGATTTCCTGGGTATTTCGACAACATTTGTTGAAGCAAATCCGGATGCAAAGCGATTATACGATGACCTTCTCAGTAATTACAACCGCTTGATTCGCCCCGTTCTCAACAACACGGATATGCTTACCGTCAGACTAGGCCTGAAACTCAGTCAACTTATTGACGTGGTAAGTCTTTTTTTTTTTTAAATTCAAGAGCTCCAATATTTTTTATTTCAAAAAAACTTTCTTTTCGTGCTTATTGATAAATGCTTCTTGTTCCATTATACCCATCCATATAGCATACAACTTAAATATTCTATTTCATTACATACATTTCACTTGAAAAAAAAATGCTACAGATATACATAGATAGATAGATAGATAGAGAAAACAAACTTAATTATTTACCAAAACGAAAAAAAAACAACGTCTGTGGGTAAAAGGCATTTTTATGGCTTTGCTTTTTCATTTCCCTGCGATCAAAGCGCTACGTGTTTATTTTGGCTAGAAGAGAAAGCTAAATCTCATGAATGATTTAGTAAAGTCTGCTGCTTCATACCATGCCAGTTAATATAGCTGCGTTTGCTACTTTAGCAAAATAAGGGATAATAGTAATATGGCTTATTATTGCTCACACAAAACTTTCCCCGTACATTTCTATCGCGCGCACTCACACATACCAGCAGCAGCATGCAATATTATCCAACTGTCTTGATGATTACGATCATCTCGTCTTTCTCTCTCTCTCTCTCAAATGATCAAACATACATATATTATATATATGGACCAATTACTCAGACCAGCCCTTATAGACTTGATCGGATTTCTCTCATTTTGTTTTTCCTTCAAAATGCTTTCCCCAGAAATAATACTTGTTTTTTTCTCTCGCTAAGCTGCCGAGCTGAGTAAAAGCTTTTATTCTTGGAATGAGCAACATGCATCTCTGTCGGCGGCATAGTCTTTATGGCAGTAGTAGTATATATAAGTACTGATATGGACCAATTACTCAGACCAGCCCTTATAGACTTGATCGGATTTCTCTCATTTTGTTTTTCCTTCAAAATGCTTTCCCCAGCAATAATACTTGTTTTTTTCTCTCGCTAAGCTGCCGAGCTGAGTAAAAGCTTTTATTCTTGGAATGAGCAACATGCATCTTTGTCGGCGGCATAGTCTTTATGGCAGTAGTAGTATATATAAGTACTGACGTAAGTAAGTAGCCATATAAATATGAGCTGTTGTTGAGTTGTTGAAAGGAGAATAACATTAAGCAGTAAAATTATGGTATTTACCAAAATGCCAGGAGATGGACGGGGGTGGTGGTGGTGGTGGACGGAAGCATAAGTAAATAAGTAGGTAGGTAGAAAAGGGATTAAGTGGAGAGGACACTAAGTAAAATGGACTGTGAAGACGGTGACTTGACCAGAGAGAGAAAGCAGAGGATGGTTATAGATGGATACAAAAAGTGAAAGTAATAATGTTGAATGCTATATAGGTTATACAGTAACTAAAAAGACTAGCTAGCTTTCTTGGTTAGCTTTTACTATTTAAAAAAATTTGGTTGAGGATGATGACGGAGAAAGCCACTAAATTAAACAATTGTACGTCAAGGAGAATGAATATTATTATGTATTTAAAGGTACCTATACTCACCAATTTATTCAAATGTCATTGTTACTTGGATTGTGTTGTTGTTATACCTATACTATACGTCTTCTTCATTGTTATTTAATGTATTGAAACAAAGCAAACTTTCTCTTTTTGGTGGTGGTGGTGGTGGTTGGAGTAGACGTTAATAAATAAAAAGGTGAAAAGAAAAAAAACAAAACATTATAAGGTACGGCGGCACTGGCACACGCATTCAGTCAGCCAAGCACTTGCTCGTAAGTTAAGCTGACTCATTTAGATCATCGGAGCCGTACAGCAGCTGCTGTCACGGTATGTTTACTCAACGGAGCAAACGAAGCATGCTGCTGCTGCTGCTGTGCTGCGCTATATGCTGTATATATGCTGTGCTGCATGACATATTATATAGCAACAAGCCAGTAAACAGAAGAGGAAGAAAGTAACTCAAGCCTGAAATATGAAACTGCTTGCGTGTGAGCATTGTAAAATTATTGGAAAAGAAAAAGAGAAAGCAGACGGAGAAAGCTCATCTTAGAAGACAAAAAAGTTATACTTTTGTGTGATGCGTAGGTTTCTTACATTTTTGTTCTTGTTGTTGCTTTTGTTGTCTGGGTGGATAAAGTATCATAAAATGGGATTCTTTTCAGGCTTCAAGAAATATTTAATGTGTTTTTCTACTCGTGATAATGGTGATGGAAAACAAAAGGTGAAAATAAGAATACGGTGGGATGTCATCATAAACTTTTTTTTCAATAAAAAAATACACAAGAAAAAAAAATATATAAACAGGTGCATGTCAAACATTGCTGTTGGAGAAAGTACAATGTTATTATGACTGTAGAAGCACAGGTATCTTTTCTTTAAAAAAGAAGTAACAAAAGAAAAAAATGGTGGTGAAAGCAGAGGTTGGTTTTTTGATATAAATAATACAACTTTTTTTGTGAGCATCGTCTCGTCATCATCATTATTTTTATTACCACCGTGATGATCATTACTACCTTCAAACATTTTTTTATGTTGAGTGTGTTTATGATGGGTAGCAAACAAAGCAAGCTGTTCAGCGTTGAAAAAGCGATAAAAATATAAATAAAATAATTGGGGACTGGATAATAGAATACTCCATTGGTGATGACTGTACACATGGTGGTGGTGGGTGGCCACCGCACTTTGACATGGTAACAAGTAAAGGCACTTTGCAACGTCAGTCAGTCAGTCATTATCATTATTATTAAGAGCAAATTATATGCTGCGGTATTTGTGGTAAATGATGTTGTTCCTTGAGAAAAGGAGTAGTAGCTAACAACATCAACCAGCTATAAGCTATATTATTATTATTATTATACGCAAGTTGAATAATAATGCAAACTAAAAGAGCAAAATGAAAATCAGGCGAGAATAAGGCACAAGACCTTTTTTCATCTTCCGCTTTCTCTTATCTGGTTTCTTGGAAAAAACATACAAAATTACTTTCTCCCAAAGCATCATCGTCATCATCATAAAGCAGAGGAAGAAAGTTTTTTGTGCAAGAAAACGCAGCGACCTCAACCCGTTTCAATTATGCTTGTATCTAAATATAGATACATATTATATATATATGTATATATATATATATATTAGAGCTAAATACACTACATTATTTTCACCGCTGCAAAGAAAGTACTTTTGATGATGATGATGACGATGACAGCTACAGGACAAAAGAGTCAGGTCGCAATATTGAAAATAGGACAGCATAAAATTATTTAGCGTTTGGGTCCATCCGTTTCGAGTGATGGGGAAAGTGCCTATTCGTTTCCTGTGAGTATAAGCCGTGAGCCCTTTTTTCAATGCATATATATCCGATTCGCTGGAGGAGCACACGGTGAACTTTATTACTTTTCTCGGTGACCTGACATCATCAAGCCTTGTTGTTGTAAAGGAGAAAAAGGAGAATATTAGATTAGCGGCGGTGGTGGTGGCCGCCAAGCAGACACAATTTTGCTTGTGCTTACATTTATGTAAATGGCTTATGTCCTTTTGCGAGCGTGTACACTTGTCTCTTTCCTTCCGCTTTCTCTTATCCTTTCTCCGTTTGTGTGTGTATGTGTGTGGTCTGTCCTCTGCTACTGCTGCTGCTGCGGATCCCCTGGTTCTAATGGGTTTTATCAGAAAGATATGGATAGAAAAGAGACGCAGGAAGACAGAAAGATGCCACTCTTTTCGCCCAAACTCTTCTTCTTCAAACACGTTTGCCCCTGCAATCTTAATAGAGAGCAGGATGCAGGACAAACACAAAATACACAAGGATCTATAAAAGCTCTCCAGGATTATTACTATTATTACTAAGAGAATAGCTTTGAGTTTTGGTGAGGAAAAGCTCTGAGAAAAAAAGTAATCATAAAAGCAAATATAGTCATTGCTTTATTTTTTTTATCCTTTTCTTCCCTTTGGCTAGTTGTACAAAAAATTTTGTACATTTGTTGTAGTACAAGCATTACAAGTGCAAGAGTATTTTTATGGATAACATGCCAAAAAATCTATTATTATTTTTTTGAGAATACATATTATGGGAAAGTTCACAGGGTACTGGCAAACATTATTATTATTATTGCTATTACTATTGAAATTGTGGCGAGTTGATAGGAAAAGTAAAATGTAAACCTGGGAAAAGTGAATAGTCCCATAATAATATTATTTGAACAAGCTGAACATGGCTGAACAGGAAATGAATGAGGGGCTGTTTTTTCATGCTATGCTGCTGCGTAAACTGTAAATACCGCAGTTTCACAACCGGACAACATTCCTATTTTTATACATATATATATGTATATCTCAGTCTATTATCAAATTGTAAGAATGACTTGCAAAAAAGTATTATTATTATTATTACATTTGACAAAATGACTCAGAGTTGCAGGCGTTTTTTCTGCAGACTTATAAGCGCCGACTAAAAAAGTACGGTGTTGTATTATGTACAACAGCAGCATCAACATAAAAGCAAAATGTACACAAAATGGCGTAAATCACATTGTGCTTATTATTAGGTATTTTTTAAAAAAGAAAAGGAAATACATTTTTTGTGTGCAGCACCCTGTAAAATGCTGTATACTTCAAAACATTTCAGTTTTGTGTGCGCGAACGACGACTACAACGATGATGATGATAATGGCAACTTTTTTTTATCTACAGTAGTATGTCGGCTTGTTCCACAGTTTTTTTACTGCTGATCTTTTTCTATAATAATAAGCGTAATAGTAATAATAATAACATGTATAGCTTACTTGACAATATATCGATCACACCCCAACGTTATTTGTGCTATATATACATACATATATACCTACTTACATGTACATGTGTATGTTCAATGTGTCATATCATAATAAAGATATATTACTGCACTACAGGCCATCACCATAAAAACCAGAAGAATAGTTTCTTGGCTCGGACCAAACATCTTTTTTTTCGTATTCAACTTCTTTTCTTCCTTTTTTCTTTTTTTATGACGATGGATAAAATGGCTTTTGTAAATTTAATTTTTTTTGTTTTGCTTTTGGGAAAAATGTGGATTTTTTTTGTTTCAATTGCGAATTAAGGATAGAATACGTATTTACAATTTTAAGAACATATTGTTCCATAATGATTACGAGTATGCAAAATTCTGTTTATTTGGAGTTACTTCACTGTTGGATCAAAATGTTAGGCCCATAAAGACATTTCACATGATGATGATAATAATATGGCTTTCACTTTTACGTGCATTTCAAATTGATGAAGATTTATATTCAAAAAATACTACCTATATCAACAATCACTAGGGAAATTGAATTTCGTAGAGAATACCTATGTATGTCGTAACATTATTGTTACGGTTGATGAGCTTTAACATTTGCAACTTTGCTGTATAAAGTTTAGTTTAAAGTTAATACAGAAAAAAGACTGCGTGCTCTTTTACTAATGAAGGTAATTATTTTATATTTTTTTCAAGGCAGAAAAACGTACATTTTGGCATGCTTCAAAAGCAAAACTAAAAAGTACACTTCACGTTGAAGCTATAAGCTATTATTAAAACTAAAATAGTCAACTTTTGAGTACTCACATGTTGAAAACTAAACTTTTTTGCTTCGTTATGATTTGAAAAAGTTTTGTTTTATAGCATAATGGATTTCTAAAAATCATTTTTAATGTTTGAAAAACTTTTTTTATATACATAACTTGTCCTTGATGATGATTAATTGTGTGAGTGATGCTCAAAATAGCAAATTGTGACATTTTCTCTGCTTCTGCAATGATTTTGGTACTTGAAAAACAATTCAAAGGAGTCTATTTGTAAAATTAAATTTCGATGGAATCCGTGTGTCTAGACTGTAATGTACAATTCAATGGAAAAGCGCTCCAAATAAATAAAAAATATATCTGAGCAATCGAAACAATTGCTTTTCAAAAACTTCAATAAATATACGTATTTCTACTACCGAGCTTCACACAGGTTAAGCGACATTGTAAGTTATGACTTTGTCAAGTTTATAATGACAGCAGTTGTAAATAAAGATATTCTGGAGACAGACCAAACCAAAGCTCAAAAAAACTCAAATTTTCGTCATGTTCTACACTTTATTCAAGCTGGATAAAAGTTTTGAGCAAAAACAAAAGTTGACCAGATTTTGCTAGCATATTATATATCACTAGATTACTAAACTGTATAGTTTTGTGTATGTGGTCAAATAGTCGGTAAAGTTATTGGTATAATACGTTACAATATACCAAATGATCAATATCTCTCTACAAGTTCTAACTGTATAAGCCTCTAGCGCATCCGAGAGTGCCAAATTTGTGCCCGCAAAGAAAAGTATGCAGTATATTGATAACAACGGCACATGGATGTTTATACCAAAAATGCATCACTTTTCAAATAAAATACAAATAACTTTCTACAAATAATTATGAATCACTCATACAAACATCAAAACTGGAAAGTAGCTAAAAAGTGGTGGAAGAGATGCATTTTTATTCAAACCCTATTTATTATTCCAAATAATTTCAACGGTAAAAATTCAATATTATTTAACATTAGAAAGTACATTGTATTAATAATTCTAATTAAAATATTGCTGAGAGTAATCCTGTTTTTAAATTTTAAGAGAGTCTATTTAATTGAACATTGCTGAATTGTAAAGAGTATCGCCATCAAAAAGCAAGCATTATATGTACTTCCTAAAAATCAGCAATTACACTCATTTCGAATAACATTGCAGTTATTATTGAATTACTAACACGATCATTTTGTGCTGCTGCTCAACGCTGTTTCAAAGATTTGTGGTATAATTGTAATATGTACTTGAGTAGGTGAAAAATGGTGATAGCTGCTACTACAATAAAAGCAATGAGTTTTCATAAGCATTTTAAAGTTTGTACAACCAATTGTTGAATGAGTCTGCTGCATACTATACATTAAATAAATATGCAGTTAAAAGAAAATCTGCACTTAAGTATTCCAAGGAACATCCGTATTTTCTACCACTTGTACTTTTCCTTCTTCTTATTACATTTCATGCTTTCCTGCTTTTCGTAGAGAATTTTGCATGCAAAACTCTAGCGCTTAAATCTAATTACATTGCAATGGCATAATCTACTTACCCGTGTATCCATATACACATTTGTGTATCAAACCGTGAACGTTTAGATAAGCATGAATGTGTCGAGAGAAACAGAAAAAAAAACATGCATTTCAGGAAAATGAAATCGGAAATTGAGTTTTCTCTCTACAAAATGAAGTAGATATATGCGACACTATCAAAACCTCTAAAACTGTGCTTTCTTCACCTGCCTTTCCTCCAATTCAAAAAGTGTGTCTTTTTTAAAAGAAATAGAACAACCAAAAATTTCAAATAATAATTCAATTCAGGGTTTAAAAATGTCGCAGAAAACGGCAGAGCTTTGTAACAGCAAAGAAAACACGGTTACTCTAAGACCCATTTCTAGAACTGGTGGTGTCATAAAGAAAGCATTATTATCCATCCAGCAATAAAAAGAAATATTCGCATTTTATTACCTTATTATTGGGCCATAATAATAAACTCTGTATTTTCTCTTATGATATTATATTCAGCTATGTGCAATGAACCAGTACATAATATAATAATATTTCATTCTCTCCCAGCGTAAATATTAATTTTTCACAATTTTCACATGACATTATCGCCATATAACCATCTCTACACAACATTGTATTCCAGCGTGCATGTATTTATCTTCTTGTATGTGAGTCCCCGGTTCTCTTTTCTGCTTTAAAAAATGCAAACATTTCTGTGTGTTTACCGTAGTCTCTGCATCGCACATCTTATGACAAATGAATTGAGAATGTAAAAATATAAAAAATATAAAAAACGTGTTTTGAATATTTTTTATTATTTTTCTTTGCTCTCTGGCGTATCTAAAAAAATCCTAGTAAAATATAAAGTCTTCTACAACAACTACTTCTTCATTTTGTTACTTATAACAACAGCAGCAGCGATAAGAAAAAATGAAAAAATAAATATAAAAAGCAGCAAATCAAGACAAGACTAACCATTTTTTTCTTCCGTGTAACTCAGGTAGTTGTTTAGGTGGAAAGTATTTTTAAAAGGGATTTCTAGGTAGCTTTTCTTCCTCTTTCTCTTTTCTCTGCAAGGTTGATTTTGTGTTTCTTTTCTTTTCAGCTACTATCTATGTATTATTACTACTGCTACGATTATTATTCTACAGGAAAGTTGATTTTTTTAGAGTAGACAAAAAAACTTGCAGTTAGTTTATGAAAACCATGCTGTCCCAGAAAAAAAGAGCGTGAATAGAATGTAAACTTGTGCATATAAAGTATATATATTATGTATATATCTGCTATGGTTTATATATATATAACTGGGAGGAGTAAAAAAGGGGTTTTAATGTACAATATTTATTAGGCATAATACAAGTTGTTTTTTTTAGTTTGACGTGTTTGTTTGGTCAGATCCTGGAACGTGGTATGGTTTATGTAAAAAGAAGACATGACTTGTTTGCAAGATGAGGCGAAGAGGAAAAAAAGGAAGGAAAAAGATAGTTAGATGGGCATGTATGTAGCTAGTGCTATATATAATGTATATGTAATTTGTGTGTTATGATATGCATGCTACTGTTGAATTTATGATGATAAGGTTTGCTTTTGTCTTGTGGAAAATTAATATTTATTGCTGTTTTGAAGGAAGCCTTGCTTGCCTGCCGTTAGAAATATTTTATTGGTGGAAGTTTAAAAAGCACAGATAAGATAGAGAAATAAGTTCCTATTTCAAATGTGTTTTTTTGTTTAAATTACAGAATCTGAAGAGTCAGGTCATGACGACGAACGTGTG
>JAHZMT010001327.1:0-11761 GCA_027743785.1 Sinhomidia bicolor
AGCACACAACTTCTAGGCTGCAAAATACGACCTCCAGCACACAAATTTTAGCACACAACTTCTAGGCTGCAAAATACGACCTCCAGCACACAAATTTTAGCACACAACTTCTAGGCTGCAAAATACCACCTCCAGCAAACAATTTAAAACACACGACCTCTAGCACACAAATTCCAGCACACAAATTAAAATAATGTCTCTGAATCCCTATTATGATACACTCAACTGTTTAGAATTTCAAAATAAACTTAACATGTTTTTATTGCCCTAAGGCCTTGTTTGCTGCGTTTGTTTGCATCTCATTACTCGCATTCCTTCAACAAAAAAGCCTAACCACCAGTCCAAAAACTCAACAGTGTTCTAAACTTTCAGTGAGGTGCAAAACTAAATGGCAAATGTTTACATCTCCTGCAATTTGAACAGCGACTCTTTTGCTGTCAAATGAAAGTGAAATCAAACGACGTTCTTTTCTGACCTACACAACTAAACAAAACCGTTATTATGATGTGACACAGTCACATTATAAAAACACCACAAAAAAGTTAGAGTGAGAGAGCGGAGAGAATTTTGTCTGAATTGTCTGTCCGGACGATAATTTCTTAACTCTTCAACCAAATCAACTCAAATTTTGCACACCGACTTCACGTCTCCATGAGACGAATCCTATTGGATTTGAGCAAAATTGGTCAACGGAACCGTTAGCGACCGTTACAATTTCATTTTTTTCAGCGATACCATATACATGTGACACATGTTTCATGGCCATTTTAAACCAATATTAAGAATCTAAAGACAGATTTTAAAATTCCTGACCGTTCGTGAGAAAATCACGATTTTACAAAAATCAGATTTTCATCATAACTATCACATCATCAGAGTTGAAGTTGCTCATTCTGCATTTGATGTTTTGCATGTTACAAAAATCAAAACCTGTTGCACATAAGAATGCGCTAACTTGAGAATTATTCCATAATGACTGGGGTATCTTGAAAATCATGCCTAAATGTCTCCATTACCTTTATAATATTGCTTAATTGACTCCAAAAACTTTAAAATTACGTCTAAACGTCTCCAACAACTTTCGAATCACGCTTAAACGACTGTCATATCTTTTCAAAAGTTTGCTTTTTTTATTTTATAACTTCAAATATTTGTAGTCAGTTAGCATTGAGTAAAGGGCAAGTTTTTTGATACAAGGGACCCTTATGAATTCTTGCCTTAATCAGGTCAAGCAAATTATTTCCGTCTATTAACTGTTTTTATCTAGCATTGTTGGAATAAAAAAGGTGCAGAAGTTAAATTTGTAGTCTTAGAGAAACTATGCTAGAGCCTATGGGTTAAGGTACTTGAGAGTCAAATGACACTTGTGAACAATGACATAAGGGCCTAGAAGCTTATTTGTTTCTTCTAGGTAAACTAGTATGGCGTCATTCATGTAATACATGGAAACGGAAAATGTTGATTTAGATTTATTTTCATTGGGTATAATTGTACGACTTAAATGACAACCGACTCCATAATATTTCTCTACTTGTAACTCTAGAGACGAACCACCTAGCTTATTGACAAAGTAAAACAACATTAGGAATATCGTAATAAAAATGTAGATATGAAAAAACGTTTTCTAAATCTGGAATTTAATTTAAAACAGTTCCCTTATCTCATAATATCTTTTGCAATTTGCGTGCTGAAGTTTGTGTGCTGGAGGTCGTATTTTGCGTGTCAGAAATTGTTCAACCAATTTGATATTTCTAAAGATCTTCCTCTTTCGGAGAACATTTCCGCTAGTGGAAAGAAGTCGTCATGGGTAGTTCGCACAACAGCTAAATAAAGCAAAATTTGATTTCCGTGATTATTGTTCACTACAGAACCGGTGGCGTCAATGTGCATTATAGCTGTATTTTTTCGTTGGCTTTCGACTAAAAACGGAGAGAGGCCTCAGTGTATATTTGGACAATAATGCTTCCTTTGTCAAGTAAGCTGTGTTAAACGTACCCGAATATCTGTTGAGCTCCTAATTCTTCCATAATTCTCTCGTTTGTATAATTTCATATGTCTTCAAAATAGACAGTGAATAAAAAATATACAATGAAGAGTACCGTACTTTTTACGGCATTGTGGTAGTGATTTTTGTGCTAATAATTAATATTGTCCTAGCGGTGGCCATAAACCGGGGAAACCGGCAGGCAGTCAATGTCACGAACAATAGCAGTTAAATTTTATATAAACTACCAACCATAAGTAATACTTGTTTCTTTTTGTAATGAAAAAGGATTTTAAGTATTGTATACGTCTCTCCAAGAATTATGTAATTTTATATAATTATATTATGTAACTATGAAATGATGCTCGATGGGCCGTGTGCCCCTACGAGATATAAATAAATATTACTACTACTACTTCTACTACTATAATGTGGTCAAGCAAAACGTAATCTACTTCAAAATCACTTCAATAAAATTTTGTTATCTTATATGATGCCGTTAATGTAATTGCAAACCAACTTCAATGTGACACTTGTATAAAACAATGGAAATAAACATTTTTATTACGGTATTATTCTGCGCTCACCCTCTCACAAGGTGAAACGAGTTGATTTGAGAAGAAAAAAACTTTCAAATAGAAACATCATTCGAAACTGCAATTTAGTACAATGAGAGCAGCAGTATTAAAAACAGCAAGTGGTGGAGTCTTTTACACTTTCCAACTGTATTTCAGTATTTCATTTTGCGACTTATTTTCCCTTGGTTTCCATAACGAGTGCCCAATTTTTATGGTACTTCATCATATTCTAGATCAAGTGGGAAGTTGCACAGTTCACTGGTTAGAGTCAGTAGATGGTGTATCAAGTGAGCATGCAATAGAAACTGAAATTATTAACGGTTGTATTCGTTATCTGACCGAAAACTGGTCTCCACACACAACATTTCTTGTTCCACCACTGGCACCTGGACTTAATTACAGAACCACTCTACTTGCACCAAACACTTACTTTCGACTACACTCTAGCAAAAGGTTAAGTCAAGCGTGCCGCTTTGATATAGTTCCTGTAATTGAGTTGGAAACTGTAACTATAAACGTGACAAAACTAAAATTTTCGGATATTTCCGATACCCGTGGGGGTTCCATTCAATATTGCTTAGCATATTATTTCGTTCCGTTGTCCAACTCAGCCAAAAATGCATTTGAGAAAATTTATTATAGTCAATTGACATATTATCCTCCTGTACCCCATGTTATGCTGCTTATTGTAAACCAAGCTGTGAAGAAGGCCATGCTGTTTAGAGGATGTCAAACATGCTCAAAACAATGTCTACTTGATTCAGATGCTACAAACAGAGAAAACATACAGCGGGCTGAAATTTTTCATCCAGTTATTTCAGCTGCGTTATTCCAAAAGACAGAATGGAAAAGGCAATGGTCACAGAACGCTTTTAATAACTTTGGACTAAATTCACATTCCAAAAGTATTCTTGAAACAAGGCGACACTGCTACGAAAACAGAGAAAAGTCCTTTCTTTCACTAAAGAATGTACGTACTTCATATGACTACTGCCTGAGCTACAAAATTTTGGATCATTTAAACTGTACAACAAACGAATGTGTAAACACTGTACAGAAGATAATAAGTTATAGAGCGTCGCACGGCTTGACTATGGAATTTGGATTTATACAAACAGTAATTCCATTTGGAGCAGATATGGACGGGGTCAAGTTCTTTACAATACTGGGCGTCGAAGAAGGAAAGTCAAAGGCTTGGTTTAATTTTAGTGCGCTTTTCCTACCATTTTCAACATCGGTTTGGTTGCTATTTTGTTTGGCGATTTTGGTGTCAACGTTTACATTAAAATGTGTGAATCATACGATGATAACCACGTATACGTTCTGGTTATTTTATTTGGTAGTGGAAATATTTGAGAAAGGGAATTGTGTCGTTCATTTGAATAAATACAAATACGCTTTCTTCATAATTATCTGGCTACATTCTATGTTCCTATTCCGCAACTTTTACACGTCGACAATGTACTCTTTTTTGACCGTTATTCCGGAACCAACCAACTTGCCAGAATCCTTTTTGGATTTATTTGGAACTGACAAAGAGCGAAAAAGTGGCGTGGACCCGGGACAAATAGTAGCCGAGCACAGCTCTGGAATTTTACTAGGTCGAATTCACGTTCATTATATGCATCTTCTTAACAAAGAAATAAAGTTGCAGTTTAAGAACAAAGTATTAGACAAAATTTTACTGTATCCAGAGTTTAACAGCTCATTGGAAATGGTAACAAGATTTTCTATGCTGAATCAAAATGTAAATTGCAGAAATATTCATAGTTACTATTTTGGCAACAAAGCTTTAAATAAAAAGTGTGAAACTTCTGGCCGCATAACCATTTTACATTCGGTGATTCTGCGGCCAAATAGTGTAAGCTTTATTAGTGTACTGCCGCTGCTAGCAACTTTTGAAAAAAGAAAAATTGCACTGCCTAAAACAGTAGAACCGCTACGCTTTCTGCAACTATCCATGTGGTACGCAAAAGAGAAAAAGTCCTACTTTGAAGCGTTTAAAATGAAAATTGCTGCTTTTGATGAGAGTGGACTCTATCTTATGTATAAGCAACGATATGCTACTCTGTTTCAATTGCAGCAGTTTTTGAACGTTAATAGGGAAGCAGGTTACAATAAATCGTGGAGCTTTTTCGATTTGGCATATACAGCTGTTGGAACGGGTACTAGCAGCAAATTTGTTACTGTAGATGACAGAAACGGCGACGCAGGGTATGACTCTGTTAAACTTCATGATGTCAGTGTGGTGATATTTGTGTTTTTGGGTTGGAACTTTATTTCATTTGTTGTTTTATTGTATGAATGGTTCAAGTAGTAAAACTATATATAGGACTACAATATATGACATGTATTGCTTTTTGATTTATTCTAAACTTGCAGAAAACAACAAAAGCGCTTTCAAATGACTGCGACATTTTTATTTTCAGATAAGCTAAATATGTTTTGAGTGCTTTTCAACAAAATCGAAATGTAAAACTGGAATTTTCAGTTTTACAGAGATTTTCAATTTCCGGTTTTAGCAAATTCAGAAATAATGACCCTTCTCTGAACTATCGGTATTTTAGCCATGTATATCTCGGAATGAAAATTTATTTATTTTTTATAATTGTAATCTTATCTTAATTGTACCTTATATTTTCAGTAAGGCACAATGTAATAGCAGAAACTAACGGGAGTGTATTAGGCATTCACAGCTTTTTTAAACTGTACCGTTGCAAAGAAATCTTACTGCTGTGCAAATTTCTGTAATGTTTCTTGTTTTGGGTTGAAAATAAAATAATAATAACAATGCGTTTGAATAATGCTGAAAGCTGACATGAATTTATCATTTTTTGAAGTACGTTTTTTACGTCTGCAGAATTTGGCAATTACTCTGGCTTTTGTTATATTTTACTGGAATGCATTCGTGCACGCTCCAGTTTTGTCAAGATCTTGTTAGCGACGACGTATTTGCACAGAGTTAAAAATTTATTGCAGTGATCAGCCAAATATTATACTACTAGGAATAACGCGAAATAGTTGAAGAGTACCGTGAAAAACAACATTGTATTAGGACGTTCATTTTAACAACAACTTCTATTACGCCCGTCCTCACATATAATGATTTAAGGTTTAACAAAATGAGCACAGGTAAACAGTCATTAAATCATATTTTCTTGCATAGTAAGGATATGCATATGTATAGTTAATCATCAAAAAATGTTGCAATTTGTCTAAAATATCCGAAGGTCTGTTCACGATAGAATCTCATGTTCGGTTCTTTAACATTGCTGTACTTTTGTCCTTAAAATATTAGAGAGGCCAAGATTGCTGGCTAGTAAAATATTCCCTTTCAATGAACTCTACTGTTCACATTGAACTATTTTTCTTTCCAATCAACTTTTGTAAATTCACTTTTCTGCACGTGAACATCTGGTGCAATGATTGTCGAGTGTATTATTGGACTTTGTTCACGGCGTCATTGCTCCTCCTTTTTGGTTTTTCTTGGCGACGGATATATTGTTGAACCTTCGTCTTCTTTTACTTACTCTTTAGACTCTGAGCAGAACCACGTTAAAAATATATACATTAAATTGTCGCAAATAATTTCTTATTTATTTTCAAGCCATAAGGCATACACGTTTTAAAATAACTGTAAATTTCTTACATAAATTGTAAAAGGTACATAAATCTAAAAAAAACTACAGGAAGGGAATTCGACATTTCCACAATTAGCCAGGTCGTATAATTAGGAAATTTTGTCGTCAACAACAGAGCACAAAAGCAAGTTTAATTAACTTTTGATCTGCCGGCAATTAGAACAAACCGACGCTTCCCGGGGAACTTGAATAGTCGTATAAACTTTTTTAAAACGGAAGTAGAAAAATAATTCTCCTTCTTATAACAATTTTAATAGATCCAAACTAGAATGCCCATTTAGCTTTAAAAATTCCTTGGCTTAAGCAATTTTTAAAAAACTTTTATTTTTAAACGTTACAAAAAATTCAAACCTTTTGGTAAACGAAAAGACAATGATTTTCATCATGTTAAACGTTGTACTTTCTACACTTCTTAAATCAAGTTTCAGTTGCAAGTTTGGTCCTGCGTTTTTGCAATTATCACCATATATTGGTCATTGCACTATTGAATTTTTTGTAGACTTGTCTACGTTTCAAGAACAACTTGAAGGTTTTGAAAGCTGCTTTAAATATTACTCTAGCGGCGTATTGATTCGCCCATATTCTCCAGACTCCAATGTGAAGTGCTCCGATTTTAAAAGAAAATTTCACATAAATTATTTAAATATATATTCAAAAATACGTCATATACCACATTGCCGAGTACACATTGTGTCAACTTCAAACATTTCCTTTGTACATGATCAACCAGCCAAAATGCTTCTTCCAAAAAAGTCTGACTGCCTATTATTTGTAGATGACAGTATCATCAAGGTCTCTCCTCAATACCTGCTGGCATTTTTACCACACAAGCCCAACGACATGTTTCATGTTCTGCCCCAATATTTTCAGTCGTCAAACGTTATTGCGGTATTTACAAACGCGCAGACAGACAAACCATCTTTGTACTATGGCTGCAGAACATGCCTCACAATCAGAAACAGCACCTCATGGAAAGTTATAGATACATTAGCTAAACGATCCATAGTCTTAAAACGCATTCCCCAGAATTTTTTGAAATCCCAAAAAACCTGGTGGCACCTTTGGCATACCAAACTGTTGAGCAACTTTGGAACGCAAAACTTGTTCGGTGATTTAATCAAACTTGGCGGCATCTTTGGCATACCAAACTGTTGAGCAACTTTGGAACGCAAAACTTGTTCGGCGATTTAATCAAAGTGCCGTTGCTTGTTTGTTATGACTTAGCCATGAACCAATTTTTGAAGGAACACATCAACTTGTTTGGTAACGACAACTGCTTAATGTATTCAATCCTAAAGGCATTAAACTGCACAGATCGGATTTGCGATGTTGCTCTGCAATACAGCCTGTTTCGAAAACGGGATCATCATTATTTGCTGAGCACAAACCAATTGGGGATTCCCCTGCCATTTGCCGTGGAATACGACGGCATACAATATACCACTGTACTAGGCATGGATGAAAGTAAACCGCCGAGAACCTTGAACTTGGTAGCTCTTTTGCAACCTTTCACTCGACAAGTATGGATACTTTTCATTCTTTCCATTTTCTTCACAGCAACAGTACTCACATTGGCTGCTGATCTGAAACAACCAGCATCTGCTAATGCTCGGAACCACCACTTGTCATGTTTCTGGATAATTTGGACGCTGTCTGAAATTAGCTCGGAACCACTTGTCATGTTTCTGGATAATTTGGACGCTGTCAGAAATTTTGGAAAAGGGTTGTCTTTTGAGCAAGTCGTGGAGCAGAACAAGTGCTCTGTTAGTCCTTGTTTGGTTATATGCAATGATTTTGTTTAGAAACTTTTATTCCTCTCAAATGTACTCATTTCTTACCTTCACCCCAGAACCGGCTGGACTACCAAAAACAATCAATGACTTATTTGACAAGAACGACGAAGTCACCAGTGCAAATCAAGTTGCTGCAGAGTATTCCTTGTTAAACCCTTTCCAAAGCTTGTGGGTAAATCTAGAATTGAGCGACAAAGTAAATACTAATTCTAGAGCGGTGACACTTTTGGATAACATTATGAACAATGTCAAGTTTCTTCGGAACTCTTTAAAGTATTCGGAGGTGGTGGAAGCATTTTCAAAAGGAAATGGCACTCTTTTATGCGCAACCTTTAAGAAAATATTTGTGATGTTTGAGAAAACGGGTGGAAACCGGTCAGTGGCACAATGCGACACAAGCACCCGTATAACCATATTGTACTCAGTTGTTGGACGTCAAAGTGAATACGACTTTCGGCTAAGTATACCCATAATACAGGGTACTGGTGGAAGACGAATGGTTGCACCGCCAAGTCAAATTCCCTTTTTGCAACGTTCTCTTATTTGGTGTTTTCGACAGCAAGTATTTTTTCTGGATGCTTTTATGAGAAAGATGGGCATTATGGAGGGAAATGGAATGGTGCAATTCTACAGAAGACAGTTTGACAGGCAACAGGTAAGAGAGTAAACTTATCAAAACTAATGTGCTACGTTGATAAATAAAACTAAAGTTGAAAAATTGTTAAACCTTAACAGGCTATCAAAAGAAAGAGCACGGCAAAGGCAGCAGATGAAGAATTAGACAAAACCCTGCCATTGAGTTTAGCAAATGTGAGCGCAGTATTATTGTTGTATGGATTTCTCAACTTTGTTGCCATTCTCATGGGCGTATTTGAGACATTGCAAAAATTGGGATAGGCATATAATTATAACGATAATTGATGCAAAGAAAAAATGTTAAATATTTCAAGTAAGTGTCAAGCTATAGCTCATATAGCATTGCAGGCCTGAAAGCATTGAACACAATTGCACTTTTTGAAAGTGCACTCACAATTGAAAAGTACGATAAAAGTGGACTCTGTTTACCTGACGGTTAAAAAAGTGTCGTTTTTACAAATGTCATATTACCTTCTTATTGGTGAAAATTTGTAAAACTAAGTATCTTCTTTTTATGGCATAGATGTGTACATACTTGTTTTAAGCAATCATCCTTCTTGAAGGTCAATTTGTTAAATTTAATTGTAAATTACAGAAGTATGCCATCTTTGAAAATTTAATCTACATTTAAGTCGTAGTATTGCAATACCTTGTAGCTTGATGTATTTTTCCAAAAATTTTTGGCAATGTATAAATTTATTTGAAAATAAAATTTTATCAGTTTTATTACGAATAAACAGAATATCTATGTTACCGCAAAGAGATTAGTTCAAAAGAGTTGCATTTCATAAGCACCATTTTCAAAGACAATATTATGTTATTGGAAAGAATACGCCAGAATGAAATTGTTTATAAAATTACAAATTAACTTTCTTTGTATTTTTCAACTGTGTACTATTTCCATTTGCAATCTCTCCTTCCCATCCGTCCAAAAAGAGTGCCCTTTCTTCCTGGTCCTTAAGCAGATACTACAGCAAATTGGAAGCTGCACGGTTCATTGGTTTGAAACAGTAACAGTGTCAAGTGAGGAGATAGAAGCTGAAATTAACTGCGGCTGTATACGTCACCTGACAGAAAATGCGTCGCTTCTGACAACAACCTTCCTTATTCCACCATTTCAAACAAATTCCACATTTGCTCTACTCACGCCATGGGTCTACTATTGCTTATATACAAGTAAAAGGTTAAGCCAAGCGTGTCGTTTTGATATAGTTCCTGTAACCGACCTGGAAGCTGAAAGCGCATACCTGACTAAAACTGTAATCGACCTGGAAGCAGAAAGCGCATACCTGACTAAATTAGAGTTTTCCGACATTGTCGATACTCGTGGGGGCTCCATTTACTATTGTTTGGCATATTATTTTCTTCAACCCAACTCAACTGAACATTCCCCTAATATGATTTACCACAGCTTACTGAAGTACTATCCTACAGTGCCCCGCGTTATGCTGCTCATTTTTAATAAAGCTGTATCCAGGTTTGCGCTGTATAGAGGTTGTCAGACGTGCTCAAAACGAGCCTTACATGAAATTGGTTCAGCGACAATGACAGTTTCTGACCTACAACGANACAATGACAGTTTCTGACCTACAACGATCAGAGATTTTTCAGCCTATTAGTCATAACGAGCTATTTCAACAGTCAGAGTGGATAAAACAATGGTCGCATAGAAAGTTTAATAACCTTGGACTACTTTCAAACTCCAAAAGAATCTTTAAGAATTACCAAAACTGTTATGATAGCAGAAAGAGACCGAGTGTACTATTGGAGAAACTGAATATTTCGTATCATATTTGCTTAAAACTCAAAATTTTAGAGCATTTGAACTGTACAACAAATGAATGTAGAAGCTTTGTGGAGAAAGTTATAATATATAGAACATCGCGTAGCTTAATGCTGACATCTGGAAATTTAAGAACAGTCTTTCCATTTGGAACAGACATGGATGGTTTGCAGTTTATTACAATGCTTGACTTTCACGAGGAAAAGTCAAAGAAATGGCTAAATTTTGCGGCATTTTTTCTACCCTTTTCACTTCCCGTCTGGATGTTGTTTCTGTGCGTAATTGTACTATCAACACAGACACTAAAATGCGTCAATCAAAGTCTAAATACTGCCACCTATGGAAAATGGACATTTTGGTTGGTAGCGGAAATATTTGAAAAGGGCAATCATATTGCTGGTTTGGGGAGATATAGATATTCCTTTTTTATAATTATTTGGCTACACTGCATGTTTCTGGTGCGAAATTTTTACACATCGACAATGTACTCATTTTTGACTGTTACTCCCGAGCCCACCAACCTACCTGAATCATTTTTAGATTTGTTTGGCGCCGACAAGGAAAAAAAGATTGGCGTGCAACCAGGTCAAATAGTAGCCGACTACAGTGCCGGAATTTTACTACGCAGAATCTTTGCCATTTACCTGTTTCAAATGAAACAAAAAATACAAGTAGGGTTTAAGCTCAACTTATTGGAGCAGGTAATACTCTACCCGAAATTTAACAACTCTGCGGAAATAGTAACCTTGTTCTCCAAGCGAAATGAAAGTGTAAATTGCCGAACTATTTATAGTTTATTTTATGATAACAACAAGTTGTACAAACAGTGTAAAACATCTACCCGCATTACACTTTTGCATTCTTTGGCTGTGTCGCCAAATGTAATAAATTTTATTAGCGTGTTGCCTTTGTTGGCCACGTTTGGAAAGAGAAAGATTGTCACACCCAAAACAGTAGAACCTCTACACTTTCCGCAACTATCGATATGGTATGCTGTAGATAGCAAACCACACTTTGAAACTTTTAAAATGAAAATGGCCGCTTTTGAAGAAAGTGGACTGTATCGTTTGTATAAGCAACGATATGCTACTTTAGTCCAGTTTAAGCAGTTTTTAAGTGTTAATAAGGAAGCACGGTTTCACAAATCCTGGAGCTTTTTTGATTTGGCGTATACAGCAGCTCGGAAGGGTAAAAGTGACAAATTTATTTCTGTAGACGGCAATAGTAGAACTGGTGCAGGATTTGAGGCTGTAAAATTTTATGATGTGAGTGTGGTAATTTTTGTGTTTTTGGTCTTTAACTTTATTTCAATAGCTGTATTACTGTTTGAGATAGTTAAGAATGGT
>JAHZMT010001329.1:0-19532 GCA_027743785.1 Sinhomidia bicolor
GCGTATATTTGTACATGGCGAGGGTGGTGTCGTGTGAGTTAGTATTTCCAAACGCTTTAAGCTTTCCACTCTATTATCATTCACAACCCTGTAGCAAAATGAAAAGTGTGGAGAAAGCCAAGCACGTATTTTAAGTTTGGTGTATAGTGAATGCAAACCAAGAAACTTTTTCATATTTTAGTATTACTTTTTCTACATATTTTGCTCTCAACACAAACATTCAGCATCATTGCATGGACGTTGTTGGGTATCAGTTGTGTACGTATACTATAAAGTTACTCACTCATACAAGCACCCGGAAATAAATAACGGTAATAATAATAATATGAAGTATAAGCGTAAAAATTCATAAAAAAGTGATATTTTCCCTTTTTGCACATTTTTGGCATATTATACTTTCACCATTTCATCCATTCTCCTTCCGGCAACAGAGTTATACTGGGTTTCACCCCGACTGGTACATACAATCCAACAAGTTTTTGAGGCAATTGTAAGATTACCAGTGGATTTTTGAAATGGCATTTTAAAGTGAAGCTGAATGCGTAAATAGAACATATTTAGATAATATGGCTAACAGAACGTTCCAGTGATCCCAATTTCGGGGTAGTCAAAAGTCCAGCAGAGAAATATCAATTTTTCTCTTTCATCATTTTCCTCACTCACAATGCAATATTCTAAGCAGTATCACATTCCACAGAGAGATAAATAGAAGAAAGCGATCCTTTTTGAAACGGTACAACATAATGATATACTCCATTCATTTTCATGACAGGCGAAATTGTTGGTTGAACTACCCATTTCCACAATTTTCCGTAATATAAAAAATGATATATCCCTAGAAAGCATTCCGAGCTCACAAATACACACGCCTGTTATACAAGCAGAGAGTTATATAAGAACGTTTATCTGCGAAAGAGAGAGAAAGAGAAAAGATGACGCCAAAAAAGCAGTAGGAGGGTTACAAGGAAAGGGCAGGAAGGAAGGAAGAATATTAAGGTTTGTGCTGCTCTCGGTCAACTTAACTCATGCGAAAAACGGGTAAAATGAGAAAAAGCCACTTTTATCACATGTGAAAGTACAGGAAGCTCTTATTCCGGAATGCGATACCATAACCAAAAAATCCAATGCCAAAGAGAAAAGCGACCACCTAAAAGAGAGCTGACGAGTGTAGAGTAGCTAGCAAGCAACGACGAAAAGGTTCGTTTAAGAAAATACAGGAATGTGTGTGTATGTATGTGTTTATTGCTATTAGCTCAATGTACAAAGAGAGAGAGCAGGAGACTAAAGAGGCATTTCCTTTTTATCGGTGGGAAGTCATCATAAAAACAGAAAAAAAGAGTATAGTAAGTTAAGTGGATGGTAAAGCGATGAGCGTTTAGTGAGTAATTCGGTTAAAACCAAAATTATCATAACAATAAGGTTTCAAGTGAAACGCAATAATCTTTTTATATACAACAATACATGAAAAGGGGATTACAAATTTTTTTTACAATATTCAATAAACCCAAAAAATGTACCCGAGTATTTTTCAGGTTTTTAAATAATAAACTTTTCGTAGTATTAAAAAAGGCAAAAATAATAATAATATCTAAATAATACTTGACTAAATAATATCTCATTTTACACACTTGCGTATAAAAAGTACGTGCAATGTTGCATATTTTACAATAATAATAACGCTACAAAAAATTAGGAATGCTGCTAGCTAGTAAAGTGAAAGATGGGAATAATATTAGTATCCTAGTTTTGACAGTAATTTGCCTACTCATAAGAACACTCTACAAAACTGATATACGACTTTTTTTTATATACATGCATAAAAAAATTTCATGGGAATTTTTTTCTCAAGCAACTACTTTTATAAACCAACCACATTGCCATCATCATAATCGCTCAAGACTTTAATATCATCAACAGTACATATATAGCTAGTAGTATATAATCTGGCTGGTGAATAAAAGTCATGGTTAATTTCACTTTTGCATAATACTCTCCAAATGTTTCCTTCCATTCCTTCCTTTTCAAATATAGTTATATACCATGTATCAAGTCACTTTGTGCTGCTGCACTAATGCTCAAAGTAAATCAGTAAAATGTATTTATTATTTCATCGTACGGCACACTAAACTTTATGTAAATATTACGTATAATACAGAAATTATCTTCTTTTTTTCCTTTCCTTCAAACGATATTATTACATATACAAGCTACTTGAATGCTTTTTTTCTTTTGGATATAATACATTTCCAAAAAAATAGAATGCGACAAAAATTGTTTCAGCCCTTTTTTATAATGAATTCAGCCAGTCAGTCAACAGCGGCAACAGCAACAGCAGAGCACAGAAAAAAAATTGCTTTTTGTTTCGACTGGTTCGAGCGAGAGCAACGTTTAATGTCATTTGTACTGCGTACATGTCTGTTCCATTTACCCAGCTATTTTATAAGGTTTCAGTCTTTTGATAAGAAGCACGAGTAACTGACACAAGCATGCTTGCTCTCTTTCTCTCTATGTATTTATTAAAGAAAAATATTTGTATACGTGGAGGCGTGGAACGTTTGAGCGTTTAATGCCGTTGGTATTAAGTAGGATTTAAAAAGTTGATACTACTACTAGTAGCAGTGTAGTGTCGAGGAAAAAACGGTCTTGATATCATTATTATTATTATTATTATTGTAGCAACTACTTTAGTTTAACATCCATATTAAAACAATGTATCCGCCAAGAAAAATAGAGCACAGTTTACCAGAAACTAGTTGGTTTGTTGTGTATAATGCAGTATATAGTATCTTGTTGGTACCAAGCGCAGACATCTTTTGTGTTATATTTTCTTTTACTTTTTTTGGAAAGCAGTACACACACCACTTTGGTATTGAGGAAACAGCTAAATTCCATATTATTTAAGTGCTGCTTGCTACACCACTGTGCAGCTCGTTTCGTTTCTCCAAACGAAAAGACTTGAGAGACAAAGATATGTGTGAAGCAATTTAAACTCGGCAGCGGCGGAAGTGAGAAAAATGCCAGTTTAACCATTATCATTTATGTCTTCGTTTTCGAGGATTTTTTCCCTAATTTCTTATGACATTTTCCTCTAGGCCGGCTGGAATAATGCTACTGCTGCTACTGCTTCTGCTTATTTAGGTTGCTACATTAAAACTTGGAAAATTGGGTATGAAAGTGCAGCGTCGTATCTTGAAGTTGCTCATTGCATGGACCGGAGTATATTATTAGATATATAAAATGAAAAGAAAATGAGGAGGAGACACACATCAGTTTATGAGTACATAAAGCTTTCTGCTTTAATGAACTAAAATGTAGTTAAATCGGGAAAACATGAGGATGAAAATAAAACGTATTACACACACGGTTGGCCTCCTTTTTTGTTTAAAAAAATAAGGGAAACTACCTAAAAACTATTTTAGTATTATATTTCATCATTATGATGCCCCAGTAAGGTTTCAAGGATTTAAAAAAAAGTAACTCGACTAGAGAGAGGGAGCGCGCCGCGTAAATACATGTAAACAGAAAGCGACTTATTTGGAAATGTCTGCGCCTAGGTAGGGAAAAAAATGCATTTAGACTAGCAAAATTATATACGTAGATCATTTACATTATTTCCATAAAAATTTAGGTAGAAATGAAATAAGGTGGTAGGTGGACTTGAAAAAGGAGTTGTAGTCATGTGTGTATAGAGAGAATGTATTTGTGTGTGTGTGTGTGTGTGTGTATGAATCAGGCATGAAGTAGAAGACCCTCTGGAGAAAATGGGTTTTAATAAGTGGAAGGCGTTGTTGCATGCTTGATAAAGTTTGAGCAAGTATTTTTCATGGTGAAAAGGCAAAGAACACAAAAAAGTGAGATAGAAAAAGTTTTTTTTCACGCAGGCTTGTTATTACTACAACACCACATTCCCACATGCTTTGTGGAGGAAGAAAAAGAAGAAGAGAAAAAAACGTAGATTATGTATATTATTATATAACTTTTTTTTAACCTCTTTTTTGTATATATAAAAGTGATGTTCTTGCCGTTATTTTCTAGTTGCATTTTTCTAGCTTTATCGCCCATGTTTCCTTTTTTTCCATGAGAATAGTGTGGCTGCTTTTGTCACGGAGCGCTGAATAGGGATGCGATTAGTTCCCTTTCTGTTCCGCTAAGGTGACAATTACTCCCTCACTGTGTGTGGCGTGCAAGATAAAAGAAAAGAAAGAGAGTAGTGAATTGCTGGATTTTTTGTATGTACGAAAAAATATTCATTTATTGTAAAAACTACTGCAGTCTAAAGAATATACCTACCTACCTATTCTTATAAAATGGAATAGATTTTTTGAGTTTCCACGTATGCTGTTATCAGAAAAAGGGGAAAGAAAAACTTTAAATCATCATATTGGAAATTCATACAAATTTGGTTTAAAGTATTCAAATGGAAATCCGCAAAAATATTACTGCTTCGCAGTTCTCTTTGCTTTTATTCATGATATTAAATCACAGTTTATGCAAAGCATACAACTTTCTACGCGCTGTGTTCACAGGTATCGATAAATATAGTAATTTAAATCAGAGCTTATTTCTTGATATTTCCTAGCGCACTATTTATACTCTCAACTCAATATTTTATCCTGACTTAATAATTTCTTCTGTCAAATTTTATGTGTAATATTTCGATTTTCTTTGAGTTTGAATGTAGCAAAACAGCTTCTTCTTTTATTTTTTTCCCTTGTGTTCAGCATTTTCATCAGACATGATGATGATAATACATGTACGTCATCGAAGCAATATTTTACACTCACTCACTCTGTCATCTAAAACTCCAACAGTAGTAAGTAGTAGGGTACACTATGCTGTTGTGAATATATGCTGAATCTAATGTGAGGCAGGAACACGATGTAAATTTCATTTTTTTGGGGGGTGATAAATATTATTTGTTAGCTGTCTTTCATCCAACTTTTTCTCATTAGTCTGTCCTTGTCTTTCATGTTTATAACTTGGAGGGACAGTCTGTCTTTTATTTTGCATATACTTTTCCTTGTAACTTTGTCAGTTTTTACATCTCACTGATGATAACGCATGACAAGAAGCTGAGTGAGCTAAATATATTTTTAAATAAAAAATAAAGAAAATATCATTGAATTAGTTGACACACAAGGCACATCTACGTGGACATATGGAATGCTGTATACAATTTGCATTTTAAATAGTCATACATGTATACATTGTAACAAAGTTCAAAGTATCTATATTCCCCCTCCCACACTCCACCATGCTTATGTATATATGTGTGTATGTATATATATACTACTTAAAACTTGAGCATAATAATAGCCTACATAAATGCTTACACATTAAAACAACCAAGATAATAGGGTACATGACATATTTCAGCGAGTATCATATCACTTTTTTTGTCCACTGTCTTCTTCATCTTTATAACTTCGTTTTTACCCTAATTTTCTAGCTACTAACGCTTAGCAAAGACTTTCCAGGGAAATTGAATTCTCTGTACTTATCTCTTCCATCAAAGTTAAACTTTTTTAACGTTTTTTTTCACAAAAGAGGGAAAAAAGAGTTTTAAAAGAGAGGTCTATCCAAGTATAAAGTCTTCTCTTTTGAATATGGACTGACTGACTGACTGCACAAACATTTCCACTCTACTTTTTAGGAAAAGTGCTCAAAAGTAGCAAAAAGTAGATAACACGACGAAGACGACGATAACGATTCCCTTTAAACAATATCAGTCCATTAAAACTTTCGTCAGGGGACTAGGTAGGTAGGTAGCTATATACTTTTTAAAACTCTTTAAGGAAAGAGAAGGGGAAAATCTACTTTTCATTTTCTTTTGTAGATTCCCTTCTTATGCAACACGTACATTAGTAATCACATATGTATGTATGGTATGCACACTGCAGACACACAGGAACACTTGAGCGTATATACATAATATTTCTTACCCACTTTCTAAAATACCTACTCTAGTTTGCTTCCGCCTACTCCTTTTTAAGTGCACCCGTGTATTCTAAGTATATACTGCTACCATGTTATATTATTTTCATACGATCCTGTGTGGAGAGGTTCTCTCTATAAGAAACAGAAAATGGAAAGGAACACAAGAAAGGAATGGGTCATTAACAAAAAAGATTCTGTTTCTGATTTGAAAATTTGACATATATAAATTAACTAGCAAACTAGATGCATACATATACACATCAATTTTCGATTGTAGATAAAGTCATAATAATAATAATGAAATAAGTTATAACCGGCAATGATTGGCATCTGCACTATATAAAAATTAATACTGATTATGGAAGGTAAAAAAACATCTTTCAAAAAGCTTGAATGATTTAACAGACTTTTCATCTGTTACAAAATTGTAAAGAAAAGAGTGTGATACTTGTGATAGTAAAAATGTTAAAAGTTTGTCTACTCTACACTCTACACACACTACTGTACTACTTCCACAACTGAAAGTTTGCTGGTGATAACAATTGAAATTACAGTAAAAGTGTAAGTTGGTAGTAGTGGTACAAGAATATGCTCCAATTCTAACATTGACCAATTTATATTAGAATCGCAACCCCTAGAGGAATGGGAATAGGAAATCACGACGATGGGTGTTTGATCAGTAAGCACGCATAAAATCCAATTACCTAACTTTTAAAGATTTTATAGACTTGATATCGGCACAACACACAGTCAGCAGTACACTTAAGTCAGGTATCAAGCTAGCCAGAAAAAATGGGAAGAGGAAACCCCTTCTTTGAAGAATAAGAAAAAAATAGAAGCCTTCCTTTGCATCTTCTTCTTCTACGTAGTACTCCTACTCTTTTATACTTACACGCATTATAATCGTGTTCTACTTTCCAGTCATTACATTTTATTGAGTTGCTCAAAACTTCCTTGCTGGCTGGCTTGCTTGCTACAGTCTTCGTTTTTGTGCATGCCAATCTAACCCCCGCAACCCTTCTTCCTCTTTAATATTTTCCCTTTCTCAATAATCGCTGTTTGAGTCTTTTCAACTAAATATTAATCTCTTGTACGTGCCAGGAGTACGCACCCGTATTACGTTGTAATATTAACTGAGTGAGTAAATGTACAGTTTTTAATACTTTTAAAAATAAGTTGCTATATTCTGCTCTGGATATACCTATTCGTCTCAATATATAATTTCTATGCTGTAGTTAATGATATCAAAGTGATGATAGAGGGAATTCCTGGTATGATGTTGATGATGATGAGCATGGTGACCAAACTATGTTTTTGATCAAATTAGTGAGAGTTGGTATGTATGTATGTGTGTCCCTTCCGAAAAGGAAATGTTATTACTGTGCTTTTATCATCACTACACACTCAATGCTGTACACACTCTACGAGTACTACTACTGGCTTAGTTTTTTTTCTCTTTTGAAAAAGGGACAACGCAACGGCAACATTGCTGCGTTATTATTGAGGCTTCTCTGTCTAGTCATCAGGCAAAAAAAGTATTTAGTTGTTTCATTCTTTTCTAAAGAAAGTTCAGACTACTGTCGTTCCTCTTGATTATAACAGCTTTTCTATTTACTTCCACCACCGAGAAGAAAGTCATGGTTGTTTTTATTATGTAGATAGTAGAGTAGTGTAAATACGCCAAAATATTATTGCAAAGGAATGTTAAAAGCCTCCTTTCTCTGTGGAATATTAAGGCTTCATTTTTCCAGTGTGTACAAAATATTATCATTATGAATGGCTTAATTTCATATTACCAACATGAGCTGCGAGCATCCCTGAATGCCAAAAAGTCAAGCTGTATGTTACGAAATCATTTCGACAGGATCTTCTTCATAATCCCTTAAGATGACACTTCTTGAATTCTTATGAGATGACCAGTCGTTAGCAGCCGCTCAACCACACCTAACGATTTCCTCCTTTTTTCTATGGTCGTGTTCCTGTTCAATCGAGAACAGTTGCCGGGGTCCCTAAACACGCACCGCACCGCACTACTCTTCTCCGTGTCTCTGATTCTCTCTTGGTGCAGCGGCAAACGTCTTGGCAAGCAGTGTCCAATTCAACCTTGTCTTTTCATCTTATCATCATGTGTATATTTTCTCTTTCGTCTCTAAATCTTTCCTTTTGCTAAATGACAGATATAAATGCAGCACGTAAAGACCATAAAGTCTCCAAAAAATATGAAGATATAAAAGACTTCTTATTGGTTCATTTCTTCTGCGAAAATGTTATTTTTACAATGGATGCTATAGTGTATGTATTACTTGTCTTGTCTGTAAATGTAGACTTGTGTCGAAGGTGGTGATGATGGTGTTACAGACTACGTGGTCGGCTGGTGGCTAGTGGGTCACTGCTTTCACTAGAGAGCTAGTTGTGGGTACTTGCTTCCCTCTCTCGACTAACTAAAAGTTGCGGTGTGCATGATGTTCATCCACCACAAGAATGACGAGACCACACGGAACAACGGCTACTATTATACCAGCCAGCATATTTACTGAATGCGACACTAACGCTCGAAGGATTCCTTTCTTTCGATAAGAATTTAGCCAAGAAGAAAAAAAGTTGGCTTGCTTCCGTTTGTCTTGTCATCATCATCACCACCGTCGCTGTCGCCGCCACCATCACCACCACCACCTTCATTTTATATTTTGCTTGTGAAGCGAACTGAAGCGTGCTATTCCATGCATGTATGTGTGATAGTTCATCATTAAATGTTAGAATTTTTTACAAAAGAGAAAAAAACGAAGAAAAAGCTCTTTCTTTGTACATACATCAGCTCACTCCATGGAGTAAAGTTGGCAGGTTTCTCAAATTTGAAAATAAATTTGATTTGAGAAAAGTTAGCTATAAAAAAGTTGCATTTGCAACGTTCACATCTGTTTCCGGAAGAGAGAGAGAGATAGTGAGAGAGAGTGAGAGAACGAGTGCAACACGAATATAAAACTAACTTATGATGCTTATTGCAGTATTTTTATTTTAAAAAATGAAATGGACCCATTTACTGCATATTAAGAAAATATACGAGTAAAAAGTATGCTTGCCACTATCAAAGCTGACATAATCCTGTCTCACTGTCCATTTCTCCATTAGAATTTAGTAAAGTTGGCAGGTTTCTCAAATTTGAAAATAAATTTGATTTGAGAAAAGTTAGCTATAAAAAAGTTGCATTTGCAACGTTCACATCTGTTTCCGGAAGAGAGAGAGAGTGAGAGAACGAGTGCAACACGAATATAAAACTAACTTATGATGCTTATTGCAGTATTTTTATTTAAAAAAATGAAATGGACGCATTTACTGCATATTAAGAAAATATACGAGTAAAAAGTATGCTTGCCACTATCAAAGCTGACATAATCCTGTCTCACTGTCCATTTCTCCATTAGAATTTCTGTCTTTTATTTTCATTCCTGTCGTCTTTTTATGGGATAAAAAACAAATAGCTGTGGAGGAGGAGAAAAGGAAGAGGAAAGGGAACAACCGAAGCGGATGGAAATGAAGTGCTCTAGTAAATGTGTAGAAAAGGAGGCTGGATATTATATCTCTAAATCTATTTCCATATGTATGGATAGCGTATCCTACTCTTTTCTACTCGGCGGCAGTAATGGGAATCTATTGCGGTCTCCCCGCATGCCGTCTTCTTAAATAACCTGCTAGAAAGTCTCCAAGCCGTGCCTTGATAAAAGTATCGCATCGTAATAGCAATAATAATAATAATCATGTGGAATGATGTGGTATCCTGTATTATTTTTGAGAATCTCTCTCATTCCCTTTTTTAAAAGCAATCTCTTGATAGTTATCATGTCATCATCATACAAGAAGCGGATCTTTTTCTTTCTTTTTTTTAGAAAAAAAAGAAAAGAGGGATTCACTGGGTAATATATAAGTGCATATAATAGTAATGTGAATTGTTCCCCATTTAATAAATGCTCTGTTTTGGTCATTCACTTAAGAAGACAGGTCAATGTTCTTTAGAGTAGTAGTTAGGTTAAGTCAACTTGACATTGAAGAAAAAGTAGCTTGAATTTAAGTGCTTTATTAAGCCAAAGATAGAAAGACCACTCTCTCTGGGCAAATAAAGATAAAAATTTAGTATTTGCGTTAGTACGCACGTCATCTGCTACTAATACCATATAAAAAAGACGCTAGCTTACGTCATGTTTGATTGTTCTAACAGAAAAGTAGTACTACTACTACTTCCTCCGAAGGTTACTTACTAGTCTTTGTTGTTGCTAGTCTGTGTGTCATTTATTCTGCAGTAGCAGTTAGCAGCAAAGCAAATTATTAAATGGGTATGAATGGGTATGCAGAAAAAAAAGAGTTGTTTGGTGCAGCAAAGAGATAAAGCCAGAAGGTAGGTGTGGTGCATTGCTGTCTTACACAGAAGAATAATACGCATATTTACTACTACTACAAGCTTTTCATGAATTTTGCATCTTTACAGCCAGCCTCTCTTCACAAAGCTTTTTTGTTCAGTTGTTCACGTGCCAAACTTGTATATTACTGCAAACAAAATGCAAACATTATATATTATTTGAGCCGCAAGTACAATACAACTTGAATTTTTTTTCGTATCCTCCCCTTAAAACAAAACAAGAGAATCGTAAAAATAAGATGTTGACGCATAATAAAAATCATAACGACAATTTTTTCTTGTCAAAGTTTATTTCTATCCTGGGCATGGCAAACTGGTACCGGCACGGTACCTCTTTAAATCTCAAATGTCAAAAGACGCATAAAACGCAGAAGGTATATATGTAGGTCTTAAAAAGTAGAAAAAAGCTGCAATTCGTATCATTACGGTTATAATTTTGTATGTACATACCTACATACAATTTTTGCATGTTATTTGATAAATGTTATTGTTTACTTTGTGAAAGTACCTATATTCGTATTATAGCTTATTATAAGACACAATTGAATTGGGTTGACTGGAGCAAAAATTGGGTAATTTTAAGGATTAATGTGATCTTGACATACACAACAGAATAATGCATCAACACTCTGTCAAAAGAAACAAAGTAAAATTGTACAAAAAAATGTTCCGTGTGCTATTCGCCTTATAAAATACAAAATCACTTCCGCCCTTTTTGCTGTGCAAACAGTTATTTCTTTTTTCTAGAAAAAAAGTACTCATCATGAAGACAAGACACGCGGTGGAAACACCGTAGCAGCAGCAGCAGCTCATAATAAATTTAAGGTGATTGTTGGTCACACCGCACATTTTTACACGTGCACGTAAAGAGCAGAGGGAGCAAGCAAACGCTAGAACACACAATGCAATCACGAATTCCCTAAGAAATATATTATTTTCTTTGCAAACAATGACGGACATTTATGAGGTGCGGTCAAAAAGGCACTCTATGCAATATCCTACACGAGGAACAAACGCAAAAAGCGTCGTTTTTCTTATTTATTACTATGACGGTAGTGGTAGCGGTGGTGGTGAACAATACAGCAGCTCCAGATACCAGATAACATGCTCGTCATCCAACATCTGTGCTGAGCTTAGGAGGAGTTTAAAATTTAATAGAGAAGGGATCCAACAACAAAACGGTGGACTTTTAGCATAATTATGCGTTAGTAGCAATGAATACTACTGCAGCAGTTTGCAGTGTGCATGTATGCGAATTGCGATGCCGTATCAACTTACAATATCAGCAGAAGTAGCAGCAGCAGTTGAATGAATTGTGCTAATGTGGTTGGCCATGTTATAAAATATTTTACAGTTGCTCGACTCACTGCCAAAGAGAAATGACATTCAATACAACACTAGCAATATTATTCATGCACGGTTTACATTTCTAATAGTATCTCCTCTGACTGTCCTTACATTACAAAATTCCATTGTGTGTGTGTGTCTGTGTGAAACTTTATACACCACTGCAAAATTGTACTCACAAGAATAATAGCATATATGAACAGGCAATGGGTTGAATTTTGCAAGTCAGTCGTCATATTATTTTTTCGACGACATCATGATCTTGATAGAGTGTTATGATGGGATTCATGACATTTTGCAACTTGTCAGCAACAGCAGCACAAGATCTTTACTTGTAGTTCTAGTAGTAGTAGGTGTGTCCGCATAATATTCCCACTTTGGCTTTATTATTATTCTTTGAAAAAAAAACTTTTTCTACTACTGGGTTTGCATAGATATAGGAATTTTTACATTTTGGCTGGACCTTTTTTTTATTCAGCTACACACACACACTCACGTTATTACATTGCCTTTTTCTTTCGTATTTCTGTAAAGTATTGAGGGTACCATTTTTATTGTTATAAGAGGTACTCTATGAGCATATATGCATGTTTACAATGTTATATTCTTGTTCTTGGAAGTTTTAAACTACTTTGTCTTCATTAAAGTGGACGATCGTGAGGATGACTTTTTTGTAGTTTGGTATGCAAAAACCATATGTTACGTGGGATCATTTTACAACTTCAACTAGTCAAAAAAGAGCTTTTCTCTCAAACTAATAACGTTTTTTTGGTACAACAGTCTTTCTTTCTTTTTTACATTAAAAATGGCGAATGTTCTCGTAGTTCGATAGAACTCGTAATAATGACATCAACACGTACTTGAACCAAGTGCTGAAAATATTAGCTGTATTTTTTTTGCAAAAAAATGGTCTTTTCGTATTGGTATGACACACACGACAAAGACACGTACGTACATCTTTTAATTTTACTGTATATTAAGTTCAAGTCATAAAAACAAAAAAAACTTTTCTGGTTATTTCCGACCGTTTCCTACAATATTTTTGCGCTATTATAAATGGTTTTCATTTATTTTCATCATTAATTTGCATAATACCTATTTGCTGTTGAAGATGCACACGTGTAAGTAGTATTTACACAGACATAAAAAAAATTCTCTTTTTATTGTAAAAAAACCCTGCCTTGCTATAGCGGGTACTTGGTGTACATAAACTACCGTAGTAGAATAGAATGAATGTCTGGTGCTTTTTGTTGACTTTTTATTACCATACTTTTGGGGCACAAAGCGAATCTCAATTTTCTTTCCGTAGAATTTGCTCGTGTATGTATATATGTTCTTTCAACTGTAAAACTGACAGATTCTTCTGACTTTGTTTCAGATGAGATGAACTAAGGCATTTTTCATTTATCATTTTACTCTTGTCCTCATTTCTGCCAGTGTCCTTATAAAAACAAACGTTGTTTGTTAACTGTAGAAGACATTATTATAAATGAATGAAGATCGTACAACTACTATATACTAACGGAAATGAGTATGTGTAAGTGTAGTTTGTATATTGTATACAGCATGGTCTTCTTTCCTTGGTCTTTTTTTCTTCTTCAGGTACACACACACAACAACAACAACGGAACATAAAGTTTACAAAATAACTTTTTTCTGTTTACTAGACAAGTCTCAAATTTCTTTATTCTCCAACTCGTCGTCGGCAAGAGCAGAAGCAATTTGGGTAGAAATGATATTTAATTTTTCTCATTCTCTTTTGCACAACAATTTTCAATGTGAAGAAAGTGTTTTAAATGTTAAATAGATGCGATGTGCTGCGATACATATTATACGACAACGATAACAAGTAAAGTAGACCTGCTGCTGCTGTTATTATTATTACTCTCTGCTCGGTTGTTCTTGTTGTTGTTATTATTATTGCTGATGCTGCTGTTGAGTTGAGTACAGAAAAATTAAGCAAAAAACAACTCTGTTTTTTGTAGGTTGTTGTACGTATTTACAACTACATATATATTATTATGAAGATAAAACAAGCGATTAACTTTTTTGTTAGGTAGTAGATGCGCTAATGCTAGCGTATTCTTTCCCTAATCTACTTTTTATCATGCTTTGCAATACCACAAAGATAACTCGGCCAACTGCTTATGGATGGCAGACTAAGTCGCAAAAGATTTACATCTTTTACGGATTTTACCCTCTCTCTGAAAAATGTACACTGGATCAGTCTATTTAAATGTTTGTGATGTGTTGTGTTGTGTGGGTGGGTGGTGTTGCTTTTAGGGCTACAGGCTGCTGATGGATGATCAAATGCTATTTTATGTTTACACTCGCATTGAAACGCTTCTTCTTCCTCTAACAAAAAATACACAGATATACTACATAACGCCAAGTCAAATCGTTCGTCTTGGTCTGTATGCCAGAGCAGAGCTTTATATTTATTGAGATTTTTCTCAAAGTCGTTTGTTATTTATCTCAAAGGCCTTCAGAGTTTACTGTACACATTCTTGGAAGTTTAACGAAAATGTAAACAAACCATTAAAGATTTTCGTTGGAGCCACCACAAAACGAATAGTAAAATAACAAGCACAAAAAAATAATAAATATATTATTATTATACGAATGTAAGAAAAGAGTTTTGAGTCGACATGTAAATAGCATTGTACGTACGTATACATGTACGCTTTCGTCATTGAATTAGTAAATTTTATTTTTGACAGTTGAACAGCCAGACATGCTCCAAGGTTTGCTGCGGCGGAGAGTAAATGTTGCTTATTATTTAACCACCTATATAAATAGGGTTCGTTATACTATACTTACACTTGAAACATACGAGACTTGAGTACTACTTTGCTGTTTAGATAAAAAAAAGGGTACGAAAAAGTGTATATATGTGTGCTTGTAAGTGGATACGAAAGATAAGATGCCATTCGCTATTGCCACAAATGCCAATTCGTGAGATGTCAAGAGTGTAAGTTACGATCTATAAAGAAGTTTTTTTTATTCTTTTGAGCTGTATGAATGAGAAAAGACTTTCAGTTCAGTTCAAAGGAGAAAAAAAGTAAGTGAAGTTTAAAGCATGACGATCTTAGATTTGTGGTCGCGTATAAAGATCGTGATGTAATCAGCATCCTTTATAGTTTATCTCTCTCCTCTCCTCTCTCTCTCTCTTGTCTGCTGTCTGCATCGTTCTGAATTTAATAAGCATGTTGTTGTACGTACTACGTACTTTATATTATTAAGTATGCCGTGTACTTGTTAGTATTTTTTGGTCACCGTTTCATTTCGATCTTAACTAGATATATATATATTGAGGAGACGGGTAAATGGAGTCATGACTAATGCTCGTGATTTTGAAAATACAGCATAATAATTAGTGTACGCGCACACAAACGAGAGTCAGTTGTTTGTCTAATTTAAAATCAAACAATGTATCAACTTTTTTTTCTTTTGTAGAACAGAAAACCTTTATTTAAATTTTTAATGTATTAATATTCTGTAATGATAACTCTGGGTAAAATTTAACCTTTGGCTTTTTTACCAATTTAGAAACTGAAATTAAGTAGGATGTCCTACTATTTAAATTTACTATTTTTAGTAGACAAAAGTTTTTATGCAGTACAATATTTCGTTTATTCATAATAATACGGTCATCAGCGAGATTATTTCACGAGAACACACATGTCGGGAGATTTTGCAAATTTTATGAAGCATTTTCATTCTTTTGAAATGGTCTTCTGAAATGTCAGAGAGGCAAGCAAATACTGATACTGATACTACTACATACTAGCAAAAAATATTGGTATCCGTATGACATGACACGGCACTCTTACTCCACTTAAACGAGCGCACTTCCGTTTCCTTTTGCCGTTCACGTGCACACGCCATTACAGCGTAATCCAGCTTGATGTCGAACTCATTGTTTTAGTTATGGATTAGAGTGGAACAAAAATGGTTGATGGCTGTGGTGCCTCTATCTAAAAGACACTAAACTACCAAAGTTTATAATATTAACTAGAACAATTTCTAGTTTACTTTCATATCATGTTACGTCGAATGACCGAATAATGATATTTACGCAGGGAAGGAATGTAAACATTTTTGGTTTTATGTTATGCTATTGCTATTGTTAGACTTTCCTCCTTTTTGTACAAAATGAGCATCAACATGGACATATATTGTTGCTGGCCATTGAGAGAAAAGATAGATAATGAAAAGCAAAGAAATATCATTTACATATAAATATCAGCCATTCACCATTTACTGATGCAAACAAACGTTTTTTATGTCATTGTTTGAATAAGTATCCTATCACATGCTTTTCCGTTTACTATATTCTCCATCCATGCAAGCTTGTTTGGTTTGTTTGATGCAATGGATGGAATCTAGTTGCTCCCTCCGGAATGTCATTTCACCGTCTTTCTCTCTTCTCTTACTTCGTTATACTACAAATCAACAGACCGTTATTTTTTTTTCTTTTATGTTTGTTTTTTGTGTACACAGCATATAACAACGCGCTCACATCTGCACATATGGGTCTTTAGTAAATGTTTGGTGGTGGAGGAAGTGCGACTACTGAAGTACTGATTGTGAGCACTTTACTTTTTTTGGACAAATTGTTTACACACATCCTCTCCTCTCTCGTCAGCCCACCAACCTCATTGCATGGTACACAAAAAAGCGTACTTTTCCTGTAAATGGCAAAAAGCAGCCAAGTAAATGGAGGCTACAAATTAAACAACTTACAGTCCATTTACCATGTACGGAAAAGCTGGGTTACTGAGGAAAAGTCGTTTTTGTGATAAAGATGACATGGAATTATTACTACAGAGAGAGGGTTTGCTTTCAGTGTTTTTTGAAATAGCCAGAAAAAACGTTAGTGGTTAAATTATACAAGACATTACTATTATTAAGTACAAAATATATAGTTTGCGCATCTGCTGTATTCGATGTGGAGTTTGTTCTTCTTCTTTTATTTTGAACTGCCTTCTGATAATGAATTCCTAATAAATTAACAGACACATAATATAATAGAAACAAATTGCATTAGAGTTTCGATAAATCATCAACTTTTTATAGGTTTCTCCAACTAAAGCACACAAAATTTAAATCACAGATTGCTTATTATGAAACAAAAACGGCATTTTTCCATTTCTAAAAGGCAATTTCACAGTTCATTTGCAGTTGTAAAGTTGAAGAAGAAATATATATAAAGGCTGAGTATTTTTTTTTCTTCAGTTTTGTACAAACACACATGCCCACATCCGCTTGGCTGCTTGATCTCCATTGCCGCTCAAGATTGCCGTGCTTTTATTCATACAATGGCGCATTAGAGTAATAAAATTCAAAACCAGAAAATATCTGATGATGAAGTTTTGTAACATGTTGTCTTTTTAAATTGCGGGAACAGCGGGCGTGCATGTTCGCAACTAATAATTTCTAAAGAACCACAACCAACCAACCACCACCGCTCTCTCGAACGAAACAAAGTCAGTCATTTATTTTTTTAAAAAGTTGTCTACACTCTCTACATGATGGCAAAGTACACGTGTCTTGCATTCCATTTCATGTACTGTTGAACATGTATCCATTAATATTTTATTTAAATCGAACATAATTCTTATCTAAAACAATAAAACATGCATAACAAACTCCACACGGCAATATTTATTTATGTACATATAGATAAATTTGCAAATTGGCCAGAGAGAATTCCATTAATGTTGTCGTAATTTCCGATTCTAATCAACACTGTCAATTAACACTTTGCTGTTGAAGCTTACACTCTAATGAAGCATGAAAATTTGTACATGACACGCCAAAGCACACCTACTAATGAACCAAAATGACTGGTTTACATAGTGGATTTTGCTTTTAACCCTCGAGACATCATGCAGCATAATAAACACAGCATAAACACATACACACACGTACACCAATAATATAACCAGGTTGGCTGGTTGGTTGGTTAGTTTGGCACTTTGGCATGTGCTTTTCATAAAACGTCAAACGCATTTTTTTCTCCTGTAAGCAAGAAAATGTAGGCAGTCAGTCGTCAGTCCCAAAAGGGAGCAATCCAATAATAATCTCATGACGTGTAGTTTGATATGCTTGTCATAATTTCGTTCAGAATACACAAAGGTATACCAGGTTTAAAAACTGATATTTCGTAATACCTAATCGTCATCATCATCAGCAAAATATAATAATATTATTATTATTATCATTGTCAAATTTGCCTGAATAAACTACCAATACAAGACTGTAGAGAGAGTAAATAACCATTAATCAGGTTTATGGTTCACATGTCAGAAAATTGTTACGAAAAACCTTGTAGTGGTATAAAGTAGAATAGAGTTAAATCCCTAGAGTCTAATAAACAGAACATTAACTATTCATAGAATATACATTGTATTGTGAAACGACATACAAACTTATATAAAATATTATGTGACCACGCTTTGTCACTGCATTGGTGTGACATTATGTTATGTACTACTATGACAGTAAATGACCTGCAATCATAACTCACTACTACTACCACTACCTACCTCATTACTCGCAAAATAATATCGTTATCATTATTATGCCTAATCCTCAGCTAAATTAACTTACATACTATATTGCTTATTAGTACATCGTTAGCTGCAGAAGTTATTATAGTAAAACGTATAACAGTTGTGTATGTATGTATGCTGCTCAGTGCTCAATGTAGAATGTAATAATATTACTTAGGCATCCAAAAATAAATAGAGCAGTGAGCAAGCACTTTCGTTTCGTAAATCAAGATAAAAGCACACAGCGTTGCTTTCCATAACCATCGGTTTAACTTTATTTGGATGAATAAAAAGACTAAACGCTAAACTATTGAGGAGATAGGTATTTATAGTTTCTTTTCGACTTGCTACCATTTCACTAGTTAGCTCTCTCTCTCTCTCTTTATCTTCCTGCCTCCCCGTTTGTATTTCGCTTTTAAACTGCCGCCTCTCCGTTCCGTTCTACCCGCTATTCCATTGAGAGATTAGAAAAGAAGACTCTCTTGTGGGAAAAAGCGGAGCAAGTTTATAGGTTATCCGGGTCATTTTGGTATTTGTTCTTCTCAAAGAGTAAATTTATGACTACTTTTGTTGGTTGGTACAAGCACACCAAAAAACTTTCGTCTCTCTGAGCATTTCCTCACGACGACGCTGACGATAGTGATGCCCTGATGTACAATGTTTCAGAAAGAGCACACCAACTTCTCCCACGATCATTGCTTCCAGCGGTAGTAATGGCGGTTGGTGCTAGGGTACTGATGCTGCTGCGTTGCTTTGCGTTTTTAGTAGTGGAACATCTCCCAGTACTATTATTTGTTATATTATTAGTTGTAGCAGTGGTAGCAGGATGCATGCACAAGGCACGTTCTGGATTACCCATGACCAAACAAAATTTTGGATTACTTTTCTTTTACGAACCAAAACTCAAACATTTCTGCTAAAACTCATGTTTTTGATTGTCGACTGCTCACTTTTTGTTCCCTGACTAGTACTAAACTTCAAACACACACACTCACAAAAACAACATGAAAGGAGAAGGTTATGACTTTAAGTTGAATTTTAACTGTTTGTGCTAACATGTTGTCTCATCATCTACATACCATGAAATATCCCAATAAAGTACATACTCCACTATCTACTTGCGCTTATTACTATTATTATGTAAAAACTACGTATATAGTAGTAGGTAAGATATATATGTACGTACGTATCCATATCTTTGACTCTATTTTCTAGAAGAAAAAAATAACCTTCGTTTCTATCTAAGGTTCCGTGCATGTAAGACGGTAATGTCTGTTTAA
>JAHZMT010001330.1:0-14629 GCA_027743785.1 Sinhomidia bicolor
CACCTTTAATGGGACTTGCTACGAGTTTGCCACCAAGTCGGGACAGGTTTGTGTGGAATGCACAAGATAACACACGTTCATGCAAAATAACCAGCAATTAAATTACTGTTTTGAATAAATTTACATTCTAGACGTTCAGCGGAGCCCGCTCGCAGTGTCTAGCGAGAAGCGGCGACCTGCCAACGGAAAACCAACTGAAGCCCAATTCGCCAAACCTAAATTTTATAAACACAATCCTGGATAGGTTGTGTTTCGTGAGTGGCAGAAATTTTTAAAAGTTAAAAAGTTAATAATTCAAAATGAAGAGTTTTTTATGCTTACTGGTTTGTATTTTCTTTACAGCTCCAAATAGTTGCGGTAGTCCTGATAGACAGGCAGCTACAGAGATAACCAACGAGTCTGGTGCAGGATCGTACCGCGTTGGCGCTACTCTCGTTTACAAATGCAGTGCTCCTGGACACTTTATGTTTGCTGGGAGCAAGATTCGCGTTTGTCAGCGCAACGGGATGTGGAACGGGACCGCTCCGCAGTGTAAATGTGAGTTTTTCATATTACTTGTTAGTTTGCCTTGTAAATTCCAGTTGAAGTTATTGAAAATTCAAACAAAATATTTTAGATATCAACTGTGGATCGGAACCACTTCATGACAAGCTCGAAAACGGAAAGATTGTGCTTCCGACGAATAATGAGACATATTACGGAGCCGAGATAAAGTACGATTGCAATGATGGTTACACGATAGCGAGAGGAACTCAAATTAGGAGTTGTGGAAGCGATGGGAAGTGGACAGGCGCTACTCCACAGTGTTTGAGTGAGTTAAACTACGACTTTGGCTTAACACATGGTTGAACAGTTTTTGATATCCGAATTTTTTAAAAATCAAATTATTTACTCCATAGTGTCCAGCTGTAATCCACCATCTGAAATCGTAAATGGCACGTTTGTGTCAACGGGGACAAACGCAGGATCCACAGTGACGTATCGCTGCAACTCTGGGCACATCCTTATTGGCAGCGCGACAATAAAATGTCAGTTGGGTGGAAACTACGACTCTCCTCCACCCTCTTGTCAGTATGTTACCTGTGGTGATTTACCAGAGCTGGAGCACGGAGAATTCAAACTTGTGAATGCTACTGCTGGTGCTGGGAATACAGCCGAGCTTGGAAGTCTTGCTGTGGCGCAATGTGAACAGAATCATGAGCTTCATGACGTAGACTTTGACAGGGTGATTTGCAACGAGGAAGGGAGGTGGAAAGGGTTCGAGATTGGTAGTGGGAGGAGAGGGAATAACGACTGGAAGGATTTTATCAAGTGTCAACGTGAGTTGTTTTTGCGCTGTTGTAGTTTGACTGTCTGTACTTATTTTGGGGCGAGTTGAGAAAATTAACATTTTTCCTACATGTTTTAAATTAGTGATTGTGTGTGACGAGCCCGAGGTTCCACACGGGTCATTTGTTACTGGGTATGACTTTACCGTTGGGTCTGAGATACAATATCACTGTGAGGAAGGACACATGATGATCGGGGGCAATGAAATACGGAGATGCACAAATCTTGGAGAGTGGAGCGGGTCGCCTCCAGAGTGCAAATGTAAGCTTCTTAAATAAATATTTTTGTTTTTTTTGCGTTCCAAAGTTTGCTACAAAGCTGACATTTGTATTTAATGCTAATCAATTTCTCTTGTGTGTAGATATTGACTGTGGCAGAGCGCAAACGGTCCCGTATGGACAAGTGAGTTATTTCAGCGGGAAAACGCACTTGGGATCTGTGGTGCACTACAGTTGTGCTCCAAACTACAGACTAAATGGACCTGCCAACAGGACGTGTAACGTTAATGCACATTGGTCTGGGGGAACCCCCAAGTGTGAAGGTATTGTTTGATAGCTCTCAAAGATAGGAACTTGTAGCTGTAGTTTGCATGATTTTAGTTACAAAAGCAATAATACATTTATTATATATATTATATTTCCAGAGATCCGTTGCGCTTATCCTCGCATTCCGCCATCAGCCGTTGCAACAGTTTCCAAAAACGACCGTTTTAACGCTCAAACGCTACTAACGTCAGAGAGTTCAACGGCAAACACGACAACGTTCCGAGTGGGTTCGATTCTAAAGTACAGGTGCGAACGAGGCATACAAACTAAGTGGAGACACACTTCGGTCTTGTGAGGAGGGAGGACGCTGGTCAGCAATTAACGAGCCCGAGTGTACGTTTGTTGACTGTAAACCTCCCGGTGGATTTAATAACGGTGAAGTTAAACTGACGAGTAACGCTACGTACTTTGGGAGTACAGCAATTTACGAATGCTGGAACGGGTTCAAGTTGGTTGGGAACGCTAGGAGAACGTGTCTTGAGAATGGGAGCTGGTCCGGTTATGATCCGCACTGCAGGGGTAACTTGAGATTTTCGTTTATAAACTCCTAGTATGCTCCTTACTCAATATTTGAGTTGTTTTAAGTGAATTGAATTGTATTTAGAAATCCAATGTGATGCACCTGAACCTACCAACGCTACGGTGGATGTGACGTCCTTTCAGATTGGAGGTTACGTCAAGTACTCTTGCGGCAAGGGACAATATCTTGTTGGAGAGCACTCGAGAAGATGCTCAGATCACGGGATATGGGCTGGCAACGTACCGTACTGCTTATGTAAGACTTTTAAGATTAAAATACAATCTAGTGCATAATGCATCAATTAAAACCATACTTTGATTTTTAATTATTTTATAGACACAATCTGTCCACCACCACCCGACTCTGGAAACACCCGCAAATTTCTAGTGAATGGCTCGACAATCTACTCTGCAGTGGTTGAATACCACTGCGCCCTAGGCTTCAAGCATCTCCCAAACACTCCATCAGTTTTAATCTGTACAGAGTTTGGAACGTGGTCGCCACCAACTCCCCCAACCTGCCTCTCCCCAGAAGATGACCCAGAGATTTTCAAGCGTCTGGAATCCCCCCAAGAATCTTCAACATCGATTGTAGGAATAGTAATCGGTATAATAATAGCACTATTTGCTATATTCGCGTTGGTGGTGCTGCTTCTCTGGATAGTGAAGCGGAACAAGGAGCACGATAAGGGCAGCAACGGCAGTAACCGCGCCACCTCGTCGTGCTCACGGACTGAGAACCTTAAGGCTGAACCTATGGTTGTGTTCCCTAATCACACGATAAACGGGAATCCTATCGGACCTCCTATTGGGGAACACCAGAACTATTATGATAACCCAACTGTTGATCCTATTTACGAGAACTTGGATGATTACGGGGTTACTAGTAGTGCGGCTAGTGTTGTTACGATCAATGGGGTCGCTGTTAGTTAAAACTGACGAGTGTGTATTTTTTATTTAGGATTTTATATATTTTTTATTGTATTTGTGTGTTTGTTGTGTGCATGTGTGTGTGTGTATGTGTGCTGGCAAAGAAATAAAGTGACTTTTGACTTAATTCATTCAGAAGAGTTTTTTTTTCTCTATATTATTTCCCACAGATGTATAATCGGAAATGTCGTAATTATGAAACGCTTTCCTGTGTGTCGAGCTGAGATAGCGTAGTTTTTTTCCCACCGCCGCCGCCACCATCACCACCACAATACAACCCTCGTATTTTCTCGTTTGTCTTTTTTTCATTCCCATCGTCATCATCATCATCCGCTTCTGATTTTTTAAACTTGTCGGTGTGTACACAACACCTGGTGTAATAGCAGCGTTTATTTTACTACTGATTTTCACGTTTTGCTTGAATCACGAAAGCGTCAGTTGTTCTAGGCCAGAGGTTTTCAATTTTGATTTTGTTAAAAGGGGGTATACTTTTTTATTGGGAAGGGTGGAGTACACTTTTTTAAGGAAGCTATACTTGTTACAATATTTAAACCATATGGGGTGTGGAATGAGAGAAACTAGAAAATAAAATGACATTTATTCCCCCAAAAAAAAGTTAAAATTTTCCAAAAACGTTCATTCCCCATTCAACGCCATACAAACCCCAAGAAAATTTCATACAGTTTCATACAATCCGCAACGCTGGTACGCGGTTCATTTTTCTTTCTCTTTCAAAAACAGAAAGAGTTGCTTTTTTTGGCGTGGCTGAAAAAGAGACTATTTTTTTCTTTATAAGAAATACGAAGAAAAGCCATCCACCCCGTATTGTAACCATCATCATTTTAACCCTGAACCCTTCAACTTGAAATTAACCAGCATCATCGCTTTACTACTACCAACTACTACTCCCATATAAAGTAAACTTGATATTTAAAGAACCACCACAATAATACTCATACCCTTTGGCTATATTACGATGGACAAACACGAAAAAAATACGCGTGTGTGAGTGTGTGTAAGTTTTTTTGATGATAGTAACGCATCTGGGGAGCAGCAGCAGCGAAATAATAAAAGTTTCGAAAAAACTAAAGTGCAAGTGGAGGGATTAGTCGTAAAAATCTCTCTGTATTTAGTTGTGGTTGTATGTACCTGTGCGTTAGGATTATTAGTTTTAGTTGGGGATACGATACATTATGAAATACATCTTATAACCTTTTTTTATCTTTTCTTTTCGTAGAACAAAAAAGGTGTTTTTTTATATTCATTTTGTTGTTGTATTGCATTTTCAGGATGATGATCGTGGTCTTGTTGTATGATACCAAATGAAGTGGAAATGAAGGGGAAGTAGGGAGGAATTGAAACATTTTGAATTGCATATCGTAGTTGGTTTTAATATTCCATACAACGTATGTATGGGTATACTATAAGAGCTGGATTTTCATTATAACACACACCTGTTGGCTTTATACAGCACACAGGTTTTTCAACATCATCCTAGATCCTTACTCTCCTCTACTTGGATGACAGAATGATGATGCTCTTGTTGCAGAAGATTATTATTATTATTATTACGATGAGTCAGGTTTCTGTTGAGAGAGCAGAGAGAGAGAGGGGGGAAATGAACAGACAAGTGCTTAAGTGGAGGCAAAGGTAAGTGGATCGAGTGAGTGTTTGTCTGTCGGTCTTAATTGCGACAGTTAAATTGATATGCAAGACGGTGAAATATGCACAAAATTTAATATTGGGTGGACTCTTGAATTAATTAATTAGTATACTTAATAAACTATTCAAACCAAAAGTTTAATTAAATTTTCTCTTAATTTCCAATAAATCAATAATTATGACTTTAATTTAAATTGAAAAATTGAAATCGAAAAATTGAAATTAAATTGAATATGAACATTAAAGGTTTCATTGTATCAATTTCTGCAAATGACTGCACCCATAATATTTTAACCAACTCATTCCGCTACTCCCATGCACCACTCAAAAAAGCCCTCATCATCACAATCTAACTGCATCATCGTCGTCGTCACTTTCGTCTCTCTCTCTCTTTATATACTACTCGCTTGTGCACCTGGGCACGATAATAGTAGTAAAATGTAAAAAGTAACTTGCACAGACATCACGATCGCGTACTGCAAGCAACTTGGCTCTCTCATGATCGTCATCGTCGTCGTGATGTTTATCGCGACTGTCGTGAGTTTTAGCTTGCGTATATGATGTCATACACACATGAAAAGAAGAAGAGAAAATGAGGGTTTGTTAGATGCATAGAAGCATCAACTATCAGCAGTCAGCAAAAAAGGGTTGTCTATGCACACACAGGTAAACCTTATACCGTTTTCACTGAAAAAAACCACACATATATGATGCTCATTAGGGTTGCTTGAAACATCTTATTATTATGGTTTTATGTATACTCAAATTCGATGCATTATATTACGACTCTGCTGCTGCAAAGTGTTTTATATAGTAAAAGTCACTATTTGTATTCTCCTCCTCTTCTTCTTTTCTGCTGACGCCTGATTGATGCTGTACACTTGACAGAGTTGCTGTGTACGCAAGCAAACATACACTCTCTTCTGGTACAGGTTTACTATTAAACCTAAACCCGACATGACCTGTCTAGTTTTTTCCCCTCTTTCTCTCTTTTATTTCATGTCACAGAAATAGCATGTCCTATTTGCGTGGAGTAAATATGTATATTATGGAAAATTGGTGGTGGTGGTGGTAGCCGGTGGCGGTAGTCCCTGGTGGATTGTAGAATTTCTAGTATGGTTTTTGGGGAGAAGAGACGGGTGGTTGTGTGCGGCGCTAGTAGTGGTTGGCTACGATTATGCGTGGTTTATGGATGATGCGTGTACGTGAGTGTGCAAGGAAATTTTCTGCTTTTTTCAGATACTACCAATATTACTTTGGTTGACAAAAATATCCATGTTTTTATTACTCGCCTTTTTGTTTCTACCCAAATGTTCCCATGAAAAAAGCGTTGTTTTCAGTTTCAGTTAATTTTTCTCTCGATCGTGGGATTGCAGCTGGACTTGTGCTCCAGAAAGTGTACACTTGACCATTAAAAAGGTTCCGTGTTTACCTTCTGGCCTCTGTTTCTTGTTCGCGAAAGACTTGAGAAACATAAAGGGTCTGTTAAACACATCATCGTCTTAAGTCTTTTACAACTTTGTAATAAAAGCTCCCTAACATCTTGAGCATACAAACCCGCCTGGTTTTCTTTTATTCTACCTGCCTGTCTGCCAGCTTGCCTGCCGGTTTCCCAAGAAAGTTGATACATAGAGAAAATAAATATAGGGAGCAATAGAAGAGGTATTATCAGAAAAGGTCTCTCTCTGGTGCTGCTATCATAATAATAATCTGTTTTTCTTGATATAAAAAGTTTCGTGGGAAAACACATTGCTCCTCTCTGCAATCGGGCAGAAGCGCAGCAACAAGAAGCTCAGTTTTTCTTGCAATCAAAAAAGCTTCTTGTTGTTTCCCTCTTCTCCTCGTGTGTATTCCCCGATATTACGATTGCGCGATCATCATCATCATGAAGAAAAGGCGATTCCCCTTCTAAAATAATCCATTTTTTATGCTTTGTCATACACAAACCTTCACACAAGACATAAAATGAGCACACTCTCGTAACTAAAAAAATAATATTATTATTATTATTTTTCAAGAGCTCCCTAGCACAACAGCAGTGGTAGAGCATCAGCGATCCCTCAGCAAAAAAACATCTCATTGTGCACGTTTAACCGTACTACCTTGATTTAAACGCATTATAAAATCTGTTGCTGCTTCGCCACCGCTGCTGCTGCCGTTGTGGTTGATGTGCATGTTTCTTCACGTAAGATGCATCATGCAAAGCGAATGCTGTTGCATCCAATTCAAAAGAGATTTGTATAGAGAAAAAAATAATCTATCGCGAGTTTATAAGACCATTAAAATGTCTTACATTTTGTTGCTCGTCAGTCCCCGATCCCTGAAGCAGAGTCTCCTTCACCACCACCCTTCGAAATCAACATCGTGATTACACTCTAAACATTTTCCCGTAACAATCACTGCAACTCCACTACTACTACTATTCAACCGTGTAGTAGGGATACTATATATCGTGTTATAAGAACATGGCTTATTATTATTATTATTACTTCAGAAAAGGTTTTTGTAGGAGAATATTATAATATTACTTTGAGAAAGAGCACGACAAGGTAGTAAAAATCTGGTCCCCGTCAGGAAATCGCTGAAGGCTATAGGGGCAGCGACACACACAACACACAGCAACAAGCCATTGTTGCACTATTCTCTCTACACCTCACTCGTCTTGTGTGTAAAGGAGCTTTTTTTTCTTCTTGATTATTGTTGTGAGTTTTTGTGAGCGGAGCAACAGGCTCTCTTCTTCTAGCTACAAAGTCAGCAGAATACGAAGAAGAATAAGAAGGGGAGAAGTTGATTTTTTTGTTACAAGAAAGACGCGTTTTTATGATGAGTTTGGGCTCTTGGATGCTGTTGGCTTCATTTTCGTGTTGGGGGTTGCAGAGTGTGGATGTGTGAGTAATAACACTACTGTGAAGAGTGAAGTTTGCCTATTATTTTGGAGACTTTTGTTTTTTGTGGAAGAGCTAATAATTCTGGAATACTATTTTGTTTTAAAATAAAAAAATCATTTTAAAAATCCTGGATTAAACTTGTTGAATAACTCTGAGTCAATTAAATTGGAGCAGCATTTAAAAAAACAACCGTAAACATAAATAATAACCTGTTTAATGCAGCCACACATCCTCCTGCACAAACTCGCTACGTTGGTTGGTGCGTTGTTGCTGCACTACGTGTTGGCGACAAACAATAACATTTACGCGTCATTGCAGGGCAGCAATAGCAGAAACAGCAAGCGATTCGCTGTGGTCTGTAAAGGAATTATTTCGCCTTCTCGTGATAATAATAATGTGTCTTCAATTTGGCACACGATCGTGTAGTTTATTTTTATGCGTTGTTGCATTTTGGTGAAAGGGAATTTCCTTGATTTATAATCTTCTTGTGTGACTTTTGTGGTCATTCCCTGTGTGTGCATGTGAGGGTGGGTGTGTGTATTGCAAAATTGGGGTCAACTGTGACGCTGTATCATGAACGAGAGTGTTTAAGAGATCTTCATCATCCCAATTTTCTGTTTTTGTTGTTGTGCCTGTTTTTTTCACTAATAATTATGGAGTCGCCGTTAATCGAGTTGACTAGGAGTCTGTACCATTTGGATTACTTTAGGAGGAATTTTAGGAAGTTGGCCTTTCATCGATGTGGGGGTGGAGGCAGTAGTGGGGTTGATTGTCTTGTTTGCTGCTTTAAGGTAAAAATTGAATTTGTTTCTCTCTTTAAAAATTTAAGAGTTAAGTATTGCGTTTAAACTAAATTGTTGCATAATATATCGTACAACCATAACTTTTTTGCGGATCGGTGACTTTGCTTTATGAATGGAGTATCATGTTCATAGAACCGTGGCGGGTTGTAGAATGAAACTCGGTTGTTTGTTTTATTACTACTACCACCACCACCTTGTGTGTACCACTACTGTAGGCCAGAGTAAACGGGGTGAAACGGCTTTTTGCTGTTGAAATATCATCAGAAACTATTTTGTTGCATTTTTCAGGTTGTTTAAAATATTTCATATTTTTTTGCATCGAAAAAAAATTGTAGTAGATAGATAGAGAGAGAGAGAGAAATAATGTAGGGTACGCGCAGAGATAGTATTACTATACGGACTGGTCTAAAATGCAACTTGATTGATGAGTTGCTGCGATTTACCTGACAGTCGGCATTGTGTATGAATATAGGTATTAATAATGGCTTGGTGTAGCGGAACTACATTTTGAAGGGAGAGAGATATATGCAGTTTGGTTGGATAGCTTTTGGGGTACATGTAAAAGTTTGTATAGCATCATCGCATCCGTGTGTCGTGAACGAGGATGTGTAGTCATTTTATTCAATGGAGATTTTACTGTACACGTTTAGCTGTTTAATAAAAAATGAAACCATCATTTGAAAAAAATTTTTCCTTTTTGTAAAAAAAATATGTCTTTGAATGAAATCGACATGAAATTGCAGTCATCATCAGATTCGTGATATCACGTATCAATTTTTACTGAAAAGTTTTTCATTTTTTTCTCAAGATCAAATACAGTATAAACTATTTTACAAATCAATGATTTGAATATATGCACAGGTCGTTTGTCATTCGGCACATGAGAAAAAAAGGACACAATTTAAAAAAAATGAAAAATGAGGAGAGAAATTGAGAGTAAACAAGAGATTTTCTTATTTCATGTCCACACGTAGAACCTATTCCATGAGCTAAGTCTATTGATGAGGGAATCAGTACTCGACCCACCCCACATCCGGCAGACGATCGAGTCGTCAATAGAGAATGCTCAGTTTGGAAAATTCAAGTGTGTTGGAGCCGTCCCAGGAAGTGTTCCGGTTCATATTCAATTTGTAAGTTTTTGAGAAAGTCAAAAAGTGTGCGGTGGCGCAAGGGAGAGAAGTCTTTCAAGTGCGTAGGCATTTGACTTTTTTTTATTGTGTATAGGAAACCCTACTTCGTCAGCTAGAGGACTGTAGCGCGTTGCCTGATGGGCTTGTGCAGCATGCGATGCCCGAGTTCCCTGGAGCTACTACTGCTTCTGGGCTCAAGTTGCATACTGAGTTTAGCTATACGAAAATATGTCTGCACTGTAGGACTACTAGTTATGTCGAGTCTGTTACACAGGTTGGTTATTGCACGAGCTTTTTTTATGGACCAATAAAAAAATTATTGGAATTTTAAAAAATGTGACTTTTATAATTTTGTTTGGTTTTATGCAGTACGTTATGCAAATTGACGCAACTAATTTCGTGAGTGATGACTGGCCTAGTTTCGAGTTTGCCGTAAAAACTTCACTCGACTCTGGAGGAGTTTTGTGTTCAGGTAAAAGAAAATTATAATTTTCTGAAATTATTGTAAATGGCACTACTGTGTTTAATGTAACAAAAATGACAAGGCTAACGTAAAAATGCATTTAAAAATTTCAACAGCCAAACTGCCATGGTCAAACAAAAGTATTCCGACTACTCCGGAACGTGCCACAAATTTCTCCCGATCCACTTTTCCGACTCATCCTCCGTGTCTTTGATAAGTTTTCTCCCAACGAAACTCCGCCCTCATCTGATATTCGAGTCGTCGTCATCAGTAGCCGACCTTATCCTAAAGGGTTTGATCCTATATTCCTCAGAGTGGGGTTACGCAACCATATTTTTCCACTCGAGACTAGACTTGTGGGTGTTTATAGACACGAGGCGAGTGTTAACGCTGAACCGAACTTGGATGGAGTCGAGGTTTCACCCGATAACCCACGGGTTCACCGTAGTGTTCTGTTTCTACTGCAGAGACGATAGCAGCGCACCCGTGAGCAATATCCCAAACTACGTACCGCCACCGACAATCCCAACGAAAGTGTATAATTACAAGTCATGTGTTCAACAGCAGCAGAAGCGAGACTACACTAGCACGCGGATTTACGAAAACTGGCCCCTAGATACAGACTCTGGAGTGTCGTCTAACGTCAGCTCCAGTTCGAGCAACTCTACTTCATGCAGCAAGTCAATTCACTCACAAGAGATATATGCATGCTCAAGAAACGAAGAGTGTGAGAGTTCGAGTGGTAGCGGCAGTAGAAGAAACTCTCCAACAAAATCTCCCTCGATACTTTCGTCAGAGGGAAAAGAGTCGTCAAACAAGTATGCGACGGTAAGGAGAAAAGTCAAGTATCACGGGAGAGCCACTAAAAAGGGAGCGTTGGCTAACCTCAGCATGTCAGCTCCCGATTTGCNGTATCACGGGAGAGCCACTAAAAAGGGAGCGTTGGCTAACCTCAGCATGTCAGCTCCCGATTTGCGCGTGCTAGTGCCGCCTGTTTCCGTCACAGCCCCGGTTTGTTTGAGTCCTGTCAGCCCGGTAAATAGTCATTTCAGTGACGTTAGCAGTATATGCAGCGGGAGTAAAGACAGGAGCAGTACTGGGAGCCAGCCAAAAAAAGTCAGCTTTAACTGTGAAGTCACGTTAATGAATGGGGATGAGAATGATGAGTATATTCCGCACCCTATTTTTCAATCGATACTGCAGAAGCTAAAGCAGAATCATGGAAGTAATTGTTAAAAATCTCTCTATAACTAATACTGAATGTTTTTGCAAAAAAATGTACTTTGCAAACATTTTTATGGTTTATTTTTTATCCTGCAACAAAAATTTCCAGAACCATTTACAAAAAAATAGGGAAAAAAGTATACAGTGAATCTCTGCATATGATACTCAACAACACGTAAATTAATAATAATAATATCCAATCGTAGAAGAAGAATCCAAATAAATAAATGAATAATAAAAGTAGCAAAAATCATACACGTTTATCAATACACGCTAATTTATTCATATAAAAAGCTTTTAATGAAGAAGCTTTGTTTCGTTAAAAAGACACAACTGGTTACAGGTACAAGCTGCGATGAGGTTCTCGGTCGGGTGCCATTGGCAAAGAAGCACTCGCCTGTTCAAGTCCATCTCCTCAAGATTGATGTCCTCGAGAGGGTTTTCAATCTTTCCGTTTGGAACAACCCTTTTTGTCTTGAGTACGTGGTGCCTGCAGTCCTTGTAATCGTCCGCCACCTGAAACAACGATGTCTTATAGCCGGACTTGCCAGAGTTGGGCTCAATGACAGAGAAGGTGTCGTGGTAAGAGCCAGTGACTATGCTTGTGCTGTTGTGATTCCACGAGACGGAGAACTTGTCAAAAATTAAGTCATTTTCGTACAACGTTGTTAGATGCGGTTTTAAATAGTTATGAATTGGGATAGTTAGGAGTGAGGTTGATTCCATTCTGGTGTCCCATAATCTTATTGACATGTAATCTCTGGTGACGAGACATGTCCCGCAGTTTGAGAACTGAATGTCTGAGAGAGTACTAACGACCTCTGTGAAAAAACCTCGGTACCCATTGTCCTCCCTGTAGTGTCTGAAGGCTTTATCACAGGTGGCTGATGTGCGCAAGTCGCAGAGGTTTGTAAGGCCGCGACTTGTACCATAGCACAGTATGTTGCACGACTTTGGATGGAAGGAGCAAGTAGTTATCACTTCGTTCAAGTTTTCCATGTTGTCCGGTTTCAGATCAACAATCACAAAACTAGCGTCTGTTCGGTCCGTGTGCCACAAGTTTATTCGGAGATCATCAGAAGATGCAAATGTCTGCTCGTCCGAGTTTACAGAGAGTGAGTTGATGTGGAACGTGTGGCCGTTGTTGAAGCACTTGCGGAGGTTAGACGAAGGGGTTGAGGGACCAAACACTACTCTTGGGATAATAAGCTTACTCTGCCGAGTGGTATTCGGGAGAGCCTTCAACGTCCGCTTCCTCGACTCGCCCACCTTCCACAACTTTATGGTGCGATCGTTTGCAGACAAGAGGTAGTTTGCCGGTCCTGATGACCGAAGCCACTTGATTTGTGTAATCTTTTCCTCAATTTCAATACTCTTTAGGTAGTCAAATTCAGGTTCATGTGACTGGAAGGTTAGGTGCGGGGCGTACTGTGAAGTTTGGTCACGCTTGTAAACCTGAATCCTCCCTCCCTTGTCTCCAATCGCTAGTAAATTTCCTTTGTGGCAAAACTGAAGAGCAGAGATCACCTCATTATCGTAAGCTTCCTGGCGATCCTGATTTAAAAACGATTGGGAGTAGACAAGACGAATCTCTGCTGGTTGAGGTAAAGGTGGTGGAGATGAAGGAGGTCGAGGTGGCGTCATCATTCGTCTTTTTGGTGTCATCATGTGCGGCGATCGTGTGCTCGACATTACTGTTTGCAGCGGTTGCTGCTGCTGGTCATTCTTTTTAGGAGAAAGTGTTGGAGAGGTGGGTGCCGGCATTACCTGTTCTGTGCAAGAATAAGAGAAGCTTTATTTTTAAAAAAAGTAATTCATGAATATCCAATTATTGGAAACTATTGGCTGTTAGAAAAATTAAAACTGACCGGCAAAGGAAAGTAGAAAAGTAAAAAATAATTAACACGTTGTCACAAAAATCAACTCTTTGTCTCGTCAGATGAGTCTGAACGTTGAATATATTTAAAGTTGAGTTTAAAAAAATTTGTCAGATAACAGCTTTACCAATAATAATTAATTACCAAAATAAACATGCAAATATTTAAACTGCTTCTACTTATTACTTACTACCGTTGCATGGACGACACTACTACTAAACTTGTAAACTCAAACTCACTCGCAAGTCGCAGCATTTGATATTAAAAAAAATAAGCCTGTTACTTTTTGCACTTGCTCCAGTTGCCAAACAAAACATTTCCTAAAAACACGTTTATTCAAAACAGCAGAGCCTGCCTGAAGCCGCAGCGCATGTGTGAATTGTGAAAAAACACCAACTAAAATTTTAAAAAGCTGTTATAGAAATTCCAATATATTCAAATTTTGTCTGATGGCGTGCGAGATTTACTACTGTTTTTCTATTATTTGCCAAGTTTCCTTTCCTATCATGTGAATTTTTACAACGTTTTTGTTTTTTAGTCGGCTGAATGGCGTTATGGAAACAAAGGTTTGACAAGTCTTTAAGACAAGGTAAAGACAAGTTTTACAAAAAATATTTTTCAAAAATTTGCTGTTTTCTTTGCAGTCTATCTAAATTGCGTTTTATTATTAGTAAGTTAGCAGAGTTGAATAAAACGCTTTTCATTGAAAACTGAATATATTTAATAATAGTTAATAATCATAAATCCCTCCAACCGAATTTACAATAATTAATTATTCTGTTTAATTAACATGCTATACCAATTTGGAAATTCCATGTTCATATTTCATTATTAGTCATCCGTTTTAGAGTTTAGCCATTTGTAGCCCAAAACAAACTGACGCTCACGTAAAAAGACAAAGTAAGCAAGTACGCATTTTTTTCCAACATATATTTATTCGTACTTCTTTGTATATATTTTCGGGAAAATCTTTTTCGGCTATTTTGTAAATGGAAAATGGTTGGTCCAATACTTAATTTGAAGGGATTTTTTTCGAGCAAAATCAGATGACTGAATCAGTGTGTATTTTAGGGAATTCCCTGGGAAAAAGGTACCTTCATGTTATGCATTCAACCTTTTTACTTATGATGACTTTATGACTACTTTGTGTAGTTGTAGGAATCCTTTAAATGTGTATTTTAGACTATGAATTTACAAGTATTTATTTACTTATCTAAAAGTCGTCTTATCTAACTAAAATTACCATTTCAAAGTGCGTG
>JAHZMT010001331.1:0-17060 GCA_027743785.1 Sinhomidia bicolor
ATTTTCCAAGAAAATTATTAAATCAGACCAAACAAAACAAAATCAACGTAGTCAGTCATTCTGTGTCGATCATGATCATGCAGTTAATTGTTTAGTTAACGTTGATAAAGATAAAAGCAGAAGCTATATTTATTTAAAATATAAATAGTTGCAAAATATGAAATATTAAGTCCTCTGTCAGTAAAATACTTTAAACCAAACTCTCCATGCAGGATTTTCAGTCTTTGTCGCTCATTATCGGTAAGTCCAACAAGTTTAAAGTTATGACGGTGATACAGATTTATTCTTTCCTGAGTATCATTATTCATTTAAGTAAATGCATTTAAATAATTTTTATAAATAAAAAAATCCCAATTTGTTGCAAATAAATTTTTAAAATAAATAAGCTTTTTTGCAAATAATTGTTTTCTGCAGTGTATTTAAAAACGCAAAGTGCATTTTTTTCTGAAAAATCTGAGTTTTAGAAAATCTACAAATTACTACATAAATTTCAAACATTCAAAATGAAATTAAACAAATATTTATTTAAAATGCAAGTTTATTTCTTTACAAATATTTATGCGTTATTCCAGAAAATGGCGGTTTTTAAAGAAACAAATTTAAGATACTATCGATACACTTTTGAGTAAATTTGCGTAAACGTTAATTCTAATGGTGCACATTTGCACAACGTTGTAAATGGTTTATTATTTACACACTTTTCAAATAAGGAACATAAATTATTTTGATGACTTATTATGGAAGTAATAAAAATGACAATTAAAAAGTTCCGTTCAGTCCTTCCTTTTTTATGTTGTTGTTTTGAGACAATTACACGCTGATATAGCTTAGTCAGCAGCAACAACAACCAGCAAGCCATATACGTTCAGGATTCATTTTTTAATAGAACTCAGCATTTTTAAACAAAAAATTATCTCGTTTCCCATTTTTATGCTATTGTTTATCAAGAGAAGAACTTTAATCCATGCGTATCAACAAAATTTAAGTATTTCTTTTACTTTACAGATATGCATTCCATAAATTAACTTGGAGAACATTAATATGGTAGGTTGCTATAGTATAATATCATCCAACCGTATAGCTTTTAATCATTCATTTTTACATTACCATTATGAAGACAGTGACAGCCTAATCAAGATTTGCATCCCAGCTCAAGTCAGTTAGGTACATATGTAATTTCCTCTTTAGTTTATTTTTGAAGTACTTGCTAATTGACTTCCCAGTATTTTTGCTGGTAAAGCAATTATGTTTACAATGACTCAACTGTAATAACAGAATTTGGATAAATTTTATTGCTGTTTAATAAATGCCAATTATAGCTTATAACTAATTTGAGGACGAGTTGAGTAAAGCAATAATGTTTACAATGACTCAACTGTAATAACAGAATTTGGATAAATTTTATTGCTGTTTAATAAATGCCAATTATAGCTTATAACTAATTTGAGGACGAGTTGACGAGTTGCAAATTGCATCATGTAATCGTAGGAGATTATTTTCATGTTAACGACTACAATCATGGGACATCAAGTTGTTGTCTGTACCTGGAGATCATACACATGTCATACATAAGTCAATACATAAGTCATACATTGTGTTAGTAGCAATTAACCTGGAGATCATACATGTCATACATAAGTCAATACATAAGTCATACATTGTGTTAGTAGCAATTAAAACTCTTTATTAGAGCGCGGAATGAAGCGAAACTTTGCAGAAAGGAATGTTTGAGGAATGTCAATAATAATGCGCAGAATATACAAGATGTTCTTACAGAGATCGAGGTGAGAAAGTCTTCATCACCTTTACAAACTTTTCATAGAATTCTTACTTTTGCTAAAAGTTTATAATTTTAAGCAAAGACTTCAATTTGCTTTACGTAGCGAGACGGACTTGAGAAGGTGATGAGTATTATATATCTCCGTCAAATAGGCCGATCAGAATCCGTATAAAAATCCCATTGCCAAAGTTTAGATTTCAGTATTGAGAAAGTTACATATGAGTTATGACAAAGCTAGATAACATTTCTAAACAATTAACAAAATACCATCAATGCATTAGTACTATTAATTTGGTGACAATTCTTTACTTCCTGTTATGTTTATTCAAAATTATTTCACGTAAAAAAGCCAGTCAGTGCAACTATTTATTCAAATGCGAGTCAATCACAAAATCAGATCCTCTTTCCGCAATCATCATCACTGGGGCATATGCATTGGTGGAGGGGACAAACGGCATAATGCTTCCATCCATTATTCTCAGTCCTGTGGTTCCAAAAACTCTCAGCTCGGCATCAACAACAGAGCCAAGTGCAGCTGTTCCTGCAAAATGGTGCTGCGGAAAGGTAACATGTCGAATAAAGCACTCCCAATACTCGTTCGATCTATGAGGTAAATGTTTGCAAGATGGAAACGGAATGGGGGATAGTCTCGCCCCTAAGCGCTTGTAAACTGGTGCGTTTTCTGCCATAAAGACTGCCCGTTGTATCCCTTCCACAGTGACTTTAACATCTATATTCTCGGGGTCTGAGAAAATTCTCGGGTCTATTACCGGGGCATCCAGGTAGTTATTTGATCCAAGTCGAATTGTACCACGGGATTTTGGCCGTGCATAATTGAGGTTAAACTGAAAAGCATCCCTTCCTTTGATGGGGTCAAGAAATTGCTTTAGTAGCTCTACTTTGACGTTGTAGTGTCTGTTCAAAGCTTCATCTAAATTTTGACCAACGCCACCCGCTTGCATGTGCACTTGGGTGTCAGGCCACCTACTTTCTCCAGATTGACGAGCATGACTAGAAATCCACATTGAGTGTGCATGAGCAAACATGATTGAAAATACTCCAGTGCCGTTTTGCAGAAATGCATCCACTGCTCTCTCATTCCATTCACGATCCGGCAGCAAACTCAATGGTTTGTTTATTAAAAATGGACCAATAAATGTTGTAACGTGATTTTGATAATTTTTACCAACAGGCAGATTACAGCGAACAGGAATCTTGAAAACAGCAAAATTACAAGGTGAAAAGTTGGTTTCACATTATTGCATACATACATCAGAAACGTTTTCTAACAGTAGTGTTGTTACCTGAACTCTTTGTAAATCTTCCTCTGGACCTATGCCGGAAAGCATTAACAGTTTTGTCGTCTCAATTGAGCCAGCACTGATAATAACCTCCTTGCTTGCTTTCGCTACTTGAATTTTTCCAAATCTCTCATACTTCACTCCAATCGCCTTGTTTGTACCCGGTTCAAAAATTATCTTTTAGAACAAAAGCACAATACGTACTTACATTTAGACAATGGACATTGTTTTTTTAAGTGTGTACCAAAATCGAAATAGCTTCAAGTACACACCTGCATTACTCTCGCGTATTTAATGACTTTTAGGGATTTCCCCAGGTATGGTTCCACGAATGCTTGGTATGTTGTGATTCGTCTTCCATTTATATGGTTATAAGCATGAGTGTCAGCAATTTCTAATCAATGATTAATTTTTCCTTAGAAGTACTGACTAATAACAACTGTAAGCAAGCAACTTATAAAATAGACCGACCAAAAATCCCTTAATAATAAAACGACCATTACGTATAAAATGTATAATACTTTGTGTGGTGCTTAAATGACTGTACCCTACACTTCACAAAATAACTTACTCTTAGGAATAATTACTACTTACCCCTGAAATAAGGCGCGTTCATGTCTCCTTTCTGTACACCGGACCACTTCAAAGCTTCCAAGTACTCTGGTACCAACGGAGATATGGGCGGCGGTCGAATAGGAAGTTCGCCATTATTATTGTGGTATTTTGCTGTAAATGAAAACAACCGCTTAAAAAACGAACTTAAATTGGTCACTTTAGCGGTACATGCAGTTTTTATATCAGCAAAATTCAATAATCATGTAGTTAACGGTACGGTTAATTGAAGGAATGACTCCTCTCGAAATTTCACAGTCCTCGCAATACCCTTCAGTCCGAAGAAAGTAAGGTAAAATATTTTTATATCTCCACCTATCGTCATTTACTGTGTCTGCCCAACGGTCGTAGTCGTAAACATGTCCACGTATGTAGATCATCCCATTAATTATGGAGCCCCCTCCAAGGCCAAAACCCGCATTATGCAACGTTTCATTGTTGGGACAGCCAAGACAAGATGTATGTTGAGGCACGGTTTTATAATAGTAATCTACCTCCGGGTTTCCCAACATGCTTTGCTGCAAACCGGGAACATAGGCGAGAGGATTGGGCTCGCCACCACTTTCCAGAAGAAGGACATTAAAGTGCTTTGACAATCTATTTGCGACAATACAACCAGAACTTCCTGCTCCCACTAAAGTCGAATTTTAAATCAAAGTCAGCAATTATTTTTATAAACTTCATTACTACTGCTAGCACTGCATTTAGAAGAATAACGATAACGTTGGTAAATAAATGCATAAATACGATCAAAATAGTAAAAAAACACGATCCCCCATTCGCAAGTTGGTTTTTACAACGAATTTATTACATTTGCATTCTATGAGAAAATTGCCATAGATAAGCAAATTTCGTGATAACAACCTTTCAATCGAACAGGGCTAACAGAAAATACAAATTGAACCAAACTATGTTCTTATCAAGAGACAATCGGCAATCACTCACTTTGTACCTCAGCGACGTCTCGTTCATTACACACTAACGTAAACGTATATTTTTATTTTGAATAAACAACGTTGAAAGACTTGGACTCTTACAATTTAAATTAATAGCTTCAATGGTTTTTCTTACCAACAATGAAATCATATTTAATATCTGTCGAATCTCGTACCCCCAATTTCCTTTCCCTGGTTAACTTATTCAATTCGGAACTCTTATCAGCATAAAAGAAAAGGGACATGAGAAGGGGTAGCACGTTCACCACGCCAAAGTAAATGGGTGCAAACCAACCAATTGAGTTGGCAAGACCAAGACCAGTGGCCAGTCTTATGATGACACTGTCCATTTTCAGTTTTTAACCCCGTCGTTAGCACTGTCTACTATTTTAAAATTCTTTTATTTCTGCATTTGAGCAAATTTCAAACTGAAAACTGGGTAAAACCAATAAATTCACAGTGTGGAAATGAAAACAAAGCAGCAGAGAAGTAAAATTCGTTACTAGTCAGTTGAGAAGTGGCCATTGTAGTGATTTGTGCACTATTATTTTATTTTTTTTTCAATTTTTCCAACACTGGTGCAATTTCTTGCAACGTTAATAATGATAAAAATTACAGGATATCGAGTCATTCTTCGTTACAACCTAGATTCCAGATAAGCATGTATTGTTTCCTTTTTAGTTTTTTGATTATAAATGTTTATTATTGGTATCCACATTAACTCTTTTCGTTGAGGATAAAATTTCGTCGTCACCTTTTCAAATGATCAATGTTAACTGATTATCTTAAAAGGTAGAGGTGAATTAAAGAAGTAAAAAATATTCACGGAAATGGATGGATTGATTGGAGTTTAAAGCCTGTATACTTCTTCTCGGATGCTAATTGCTGAATCAGCCATTATAAATGTTATTTTTCCTATTCAGTTTGAACAACACAAACAATAAACAGAGAACAGAATGGGAAACAACAAGTTAAGCACCAACTACCGGCATTTTTATCCATCCAATAATCCTGTCAAACTTAATTTATATCTCTTTTGAAGAAACATTTTTTTGCTCTTTACCTGCACCGTTCTTATTTCCTCAGTGGGTTTAGTCAAAATGTCTGAAAATATGCATTTTCGCACCAAAATTCTTGCAAACAGGAATAATATTTTAGCAATCATTCATCTTTGAGGATGCTTTCTGAAAATTGGTGACTATCTGTTTAACTTTTGAAGCATAACTCCTAGTTAGCTCTATTGTTGATATTATCATCGTAAAGACTCCATGCAGTTCCATTGTTACAAAGTACTGCGCTCAGATCATGATTTCTTAATAAAATTAATTGTTTCTATTTAATTTTTAATAGTATAATTATACATTATTATTATTATTGTTGTTGTATCAATATAGTGTATTGCAATACATTGCACGTGTTGTAAGCAAACAAAGGAGCGAATGTCATTTAATACTGTTGCTGTTATTTTTATATCGTAAAAACCATCATGCCATACAGGAGTTACTTACGTGCAAACAGATACACATTTTTTTGCTTCTTTACACACATTAACATTTAAATAAAATCACTGATTACTACTGTGATTACTGATTCCAAGCAAACAAAAATGAATGAATGAATGGATGAATGAATGAATTTAATTTTATATTCAGCTCATTGGGTGTGACGCATACACTAAACATTGCAAGTTTACATTTTGCAAAAAATGGATAATATATACGAAAATACACAAAAGGTTAATGTGAGCTTTCGAGATTCCTTCAACAACATGACATTGATAGTCAATATCTATAATAACCTATATATGACATGGAGTAGTAGTTGTTTGCTGTGCTCATTTAATTGTAAAAGTTATGACATGATGCTTGCTATAATAATAATAACTTGCTTGAACTAATGCACTGCACAACGTAAACGTATGCCGGTAAGTTGTATCATGCGACTAATGTGACAAAAATACAATTTGTTTGTGTCGTCTTGTGTGCATTGTGTAATAAGAGACACACATTATCTATTTCTGTTGTTTGTGAAAAGGCCTCAAAATAGGGACTTTGTCAAAAAGCACAAGACAAGCAATTGCATTGCATTTCCTAGTCATAGTTTCTAAGAACAATTAAATTACTTATTAAATTAGTGCCGTGCTAATTGCAAGTTGTTAATTTTTTTCTATTATTTATTTTGACAAGCTTTCCATGCACGTTTTCTGGTCTGCTACGGTGGTGCAGGCAAATCAACAACGCAGCATTTACCACAAGCTCAAGTAGCCGTGAATTAAAGAGTTTTGTATGAAAAAGCTGTGAGTAAAGTTCTGGACCAAATAAATGCCATTATTACATTTATGCGGAATCATAGTACGGACGAGATGCCCCGTAGGACGACAGAAAAGTGTAGTTTTTGAGCAAGATTGTGAGAAGAGTATAAGGAAAATGCTATACGGGAGGTCTATTTCCTACTCTATGAAAGTTGACCAGTGTTCCCGGGCGCGTATAAAAGTGACTTTTTCAACATTTTCTGGCAAGAAATAAAGTGTAATATGAGACCCATCAAAGTATCTTGCACACAGCGACTACCACCATTCGTCCCACAGTCCGTTTTGTCAGCACAGCAATAAAATAAATGATTATTTAATCACTTGACGTTTCCATTAGACTTCTTTTTTTCATTTTTTTCCATACAGTCACTTTTTCATATATATATAGTTGTGCAAAGTGGCATTGTTCGTTGTGTGAACTATGTGCTGCTGGCATGGAGTGGAATTCTACTTCATTGACCCCAGCACATCATCTTCTTCTTCCAGGCAGTCTCACAATTTCTCAGCATCATATTCATCTTCAGCAGCAACAGCAACATGCGGTGACGCAACCCACAGCACTTACTATGTCATCACAAGCCTTACCTTCCGCCGGGGGAGGGGTCTCTAGAGGTGGGGGAGTCAGTGGGAGTGGGGGGTTGGAGCAGGCGGACGACGCTGACGAGAGAAGACCAAGCACGCCAAGAAATTCTTCTCCTGCCATATTAGCGTCAGAGTTTGGGGATGACAGTTTGGCGGATGAAAATCATGACGACCTTTTGGTATTTGGGTACGGCTGCAAAATCTTTAGGGATGATGAGCGGGCAAAGTGGATTGAAGATCAGAAACATTTGATCCCGTGGATGGGGAATGCTGAGCTTTTGATTGATCGGTATGACTGCCGAGGAGCACTTATGGACATTTCCAGATATGAGACTGGTTCGCGTTACGATAACACTCAAGATGACAATGAGGATCTTAATAGTTCTTACGAGCAGGAGCAGTTGCTCGAACAAGAGTTGGATGAGGAAAGGTACAAGGAGCTCAATGAGGATGTTGATTATGACGAAGGAGCGTTCGACAGGGGTAATTTAAGTTTTTTTTCAAAAGTATTCTTTTATGGTTTTTTGGAAAATGAGAAAAAGTTTTGGCAAAAAGTACCAATCATCTATACTGGTTTTTAACTAGCGGGGGACTACAAGAGATTACAGACAGCAATGAATGGAATGCTGGCAGAGACTCAGGAAAAGGCAAATGAGAACCCAGGAAATTACGCAGCCTTCCAATATAACTATGACGAGAAAAGTCACGACATTTGCATTGGCCCTGAACCGAAGAGAGTTCATGACGAAGACGCTCCTTACGTGAAGCCTGTGGGACTTTATATTCCTGAAGAAATTATACTGGTATATAAATATTTTTATTCAAATTTTTGCTGTAGACATTTTATATCACTATTCGGTATTTTACTTTCAACTGAATGCATTTTTACTGTGCTTATTATTTGCAGCCAACGACAATGAAAATCATTCTAAATGCGTACTACAAGTTTCTAGTGCACGCCATTCGATCCGGTATTTACCGTCCTCCCACTGAACAAGACGATGTTACCTCCAACCAAGGGGGAAGTCAGGGTCTTTCATCAGAGTATAGTGGCAGCGAAGAGGATTCCGAGCAACATACATACTTGCACCCAAGTTTATTCCGAACGTCAAATATTACTACATCAGCACTATCATCCTTTGATTACACCGCCGCAGCAATAAGTTCGAGTGGATCAACATCTTCTCGGCACAACGCGTACTCTATGCTTGTGTCAAAGATTAAGGGAACCGATTCCCCAGATCCAGTTTCCCAACAACCTGCCATCCCTGCTCCCCCTTCCTCCTCTTATCCACCAGATTATCCCGCTTCTATTCACCAAACCGGGGGCCAAAATGCGTACCCTATATACAGTTACAAGTTGTCTAGTCAACCGCCCCCCTCGGCAACGGCGAAACCCCAGAAAAAGTTACCCTCAACACCGGATCAACTTATAATCGAGAAAATGGCAAGTTACGTGATAAAGAATGGTGCAAATTTTGAAGTACTTGCAAAAAATAAGAGTGATCCTCGATTTGGCTTCCTAAACCCCTCGCACGAGTACCACTGGTACTATTTAAATTGCAAGGAAAGGTTTAAAGCGGAATGTACTGCTGTTGTGGCGAGTAGTGATTTTGTGAATTATACCAACAGTAGTAGTAGCAGTAGTAGTAACAATCCTACCCCGAATACTAGCCAAAATAGCAGTCCTGTTAAAGCTAATCTAATGACTGGAAGTGCAGTTAGTTCAGCAATAAAAAAGAATGCCGTGGCCGCCGAGTTGGCAGAACTGAAAAGGAAAAATATTGCGTTGTTAGGGAAAAAGGAGGCAGCATCCGGTAAAGATAAGAGTGGGGGTGGCATTGTGGGTGCTGCTGAAAATGTATTTTCCCAAGCGAGCCTCGTGCAAAGTAAAGATAAAGATAAACCTGTGATACGTTTTTCAAGTTCCTTAAAGTTAAACAGTATTTCAGCACCATCGTCATCATTGACGGTTGGGATGAGAGAGGATGGAGAAAGTGCAAGCGAGTTATCATGTCCAACTTTAAAAATAACAGCGAACCAGGAAGAGGGAACGTCATCAAGTCTAGAAGAGGTGGAGAGCTTCTCGGAAGGCACACCTGTTAATATTCCCAACGCCGCAACAGTTGTTGAGAATGACGATGAGGACGAAGAGGAGGAAGGAGAAATTAGGGAAACTGACGGGGGTTCGGACTCGGACTTGTATTTACTGGATGATGAGCCAGGAATAACTGGCGGTGGGAACTCAACACCACCCTCAGAGGATGACGAGGAAAAGGTTAAAAGACGGTTGGAAAGAAAAAGAAAGGCAGCTCTATTTTTGCAAAAGTTAAAAATGTCAAAGAGTAATACCGGTAGTGCTATTAATTCAGTATTATCATCGTCAACGAAAGCTACATGTTTCTCAAAAGAGCCTACAACACAGGCTTCCCCTGCAAATTTAAAATCACCGCATAAATCGGTTTCAACAGGAACCTCGTTAGGAGATTTACTTAATCGACGTTTGCAAAATACTGTGGATGCTTCTGCAGCAGCTGCAACAATTCATAAGGAGAAGATAATTAATGCGCAGGTTCCCCCAGAAATAATAATCAGCGATAGTGAAGACAATGCGGGGGGTCGTATTGGTGGTGGCAGGGGTGGAAGCAGAAGTTCCAGTTCGAGCAGACATTCAAGCCATAGTAGAAGCAAAAATCACGCAACTTCCTCATCATCCAGAACTTCCGGCAAACGGCGAAAAAGGCGTCGAAGTCGCTCGTATTCCTCTTCCCATTCTCATTCCCGATCGTCCTCAACCGGCTCCTCCTATGATAGCAGCAGTCATTCTGCCTATTCAAGGAAAAAGTCATCAAAGAAGAAGCGCAAGAAAAAGTAATTAAAATTTAAAAGTTTTTTTTTCAATTTGATCATAAATATGCTGTTCCTCATGTAATTAATTTTGTACTAATCTTTAAAAATCATATTTTTTTGTTTTGCAGAAAGAAAAAGTACGATAAGCCATCGCGATCCCATAAATCCAAAAGAAGATAGTACGACAAAACAAGTGGCCTACTTTTGCTTTTGAGTTCTTGTTCATTATGATGACGAATCAATCATCATAATGTCCCTGTTGTGTGTTTTTTTTTGCCTGTTATATATAATATATACCATGATTTTTAAATCGTAATAATACTCAAGCGCTTTGTCTATTTTAGTATTATCGTTTTTTGCTAAAAGTCAAAAAATGAATATTTAACGAAGTAAAGAGACCTCATATATATATATTCGTTCGGTTGTGTGTACAGACAGACAGAGTTAATAAATAATCACCGCACACGAATGCGCTTTGAGGAAACAGCTCAAACCCAATTTTGAACTCTTTTTCCGTTTACGAAACCCTGACTATATTTTTACTAGTGCTTAAAAGCATTTAGTACAACATGCAAAATTAGATTTAAAAACTGAAGTTTTCCTTTTTAGGGGTATTAATTAGATTGTAGTTATTAATTAGGATAAATTGCTATTATTAGTAGTATCACTTATTAGACGATTTGTAGAAAGAAACTATATGTATCTAGACTATTCTAGACACACTTGTATATTATGTTTACTATATTTCTGTGCTGGTCACAGAATACACAACAAGAAGATAACTTACAATAATAATAATAATAACAACAACAACAACAAAACTAGTAATAAATGATAAGCATTAACAATTCTTCTACAGAATAACATTAGGTATATATTATACTTGAAAATGTACTAAACTGAAGACGTGAACTATATAAAGCATACATAGTATACTTATACAGACACGAAGAAAAATTATTCTAAAAAAAGTTTGCAGAGTGACTTAAATGTTAATAAAAGTATATATTTTGATACGAAAAAAACTTTAATATGATATTATAGTCTGCATTTTATTACTATTGTGTCATCATATGTGGATGTGCATATTTCTGTTCTGCACCACAGCATCAAGATTGAGGAAAACATGAAATCAAATTGGGCCATGTTAACCGGATATTTCGGTGTGCTTGCTTATTTTAGAAACGGAAACCAACTTTAATATAATAAAAGCACTTGTGGTTTCAGAGTTCAGACGAAAGCATTTTTATTTTCAGAATACATATAGTTTTTACATGCATATGAACAACTGCCTGAAAAGTAGGATAAAAAAATCTTTTTTAAATCCAATTAGGAAATTGGTTAATGTTTTCATAGACTTGTTCTCATGAAATAAGTAGTTTCGGTATAAAGCTTTGTCGTTACAGATATTGTAAAAGAATCATTTTTTACGGAAAATTTGCCGGATGCGACGTACACAGCATGTTATTTGAGCTTTGCGGTCGAATTTAATTATTTGCTTGCGTTTGCGTAATTGGGAATTTTTAAAATAGTAAGTTATAAATAAAAGGACCAGTTTAGGATGCTATTGCTTTCCAGTTGCTTTTCATATTTTCATCCGTGGTCACTTATTGGATAGTAAATGTGCTGAATAGATGAGGTGAATATTTTTAAAGTGAAATTGCACAGGATATATATAAATTCGATTTTAAAATGGTGTCGCTAGGAACGCCCATGAACTTTGTTCATTTGTTTGAGCGAATGTCCGAACCGTTGGGATTTGGTTAGGAAAAATGATTAATTTAAATTAAATTTAAAATTGTATATCTATTTTCCATTTGTTTTGTAACACCTTTTTTCCAAAACTAATATTTAGGACTTCGAGGAGATAGCGGAGGGGACAAAGATTCAATGGTTTACTTTTATTATGAGGATAAAGCTATGATGGATGAGATGGTGGTTAGTGGAATCAATATTAAAGATTAATTTTTACTGCAGACGTTTTGTGATCAGTCATGTATGTGTTTATTGTTATACATTTTTGTGAATTTAGGAAAGCGATACAATGAAAAAAACTTTGGAGATGATTGGAAAGCAAATGAAACAAACGCGGAGCCAAGGAATTCGAATGATTCCGATTCCACAGAGACCAGAGCAAATGCCTGATTTGAAGCTGATTAACATGCTTTGTCCAAAAAAGGACAATTTTTGCTATTTCATACCAGCACACAAAAAGGCGTTCTCACTACTAAAGGAGATTTTCATGAGTGAGCAATAATTATACTGGAATCGTTATAGTTTAAAAAGCAGTTCAAGTCTGACCTGTTTTTTCTTACTTTTGGCGAAATTAGAGCAATCCAACACTGAAAACTTGTTCCAAATGGCGTGCGCTTGTCGGGATAATCCCATGGTTAACTGCCAGCTTTTCGTGTACTCCCTAAGCAGTTGCTTGGTATCTCGTCGAGATACACGACACATTCGAATTCCCGGTCATTACGAAATAATGCCAGCCAATTACTGTAACAATGACGTTGTCCGTCAAGCAACTAAAATGGCTCACACGCCTGAAATGTTGAACGAGTCTTCTTCAACCAGACATGTGGTGATGGTAGATCAAAATCTAACTGGCAAGGGTGCTGATCCTGAACAAAAAATGTGGTATTTTCGGGAAGACATTCTTGTCAACAGTCACCATTTTCATTGGCATATTGTGTTTCCCACTTGCTCTCCCAAAGATCCGAAGAAAGAGGGATATCGGGATCGACGTGGGGAGTTGTTTTACTACATGCATCATTCCATGATGGCACGCTACGACGCTGAAAGACTCTGTAATGGACTTGCCCGTGCAAACAGATTCAACTTTGGAAATCTCACCTTAGAAGAAGGGTACTTTGGTAAGCTGAGCTCTGAAAACTCCCACCAACCATGGGGAACTCGACAGGTAAAAATAACTTTGTAAATGACTCTTTTGGGAGGAAATGCAAAGTTTTGCAATGCAATTATTGCAAACAGAACAGTGTAAAATTTAATTAAAATGACTCATCCATATTCAGGCTTTCACGCGATTGACAGATGTGCTAAGAACGAAGGATGAGCTTGCAATCCAAGTGGAGGAGTTGCAGCGGTGGCGTGACCGAATTCTGGAATGTATCGACCTCGGCTACTTTGTACAGACGGATGCGCAAACAAAGAAGAATACCCGTGTACCTTTGGATGAGATGAAGGGAATTGATGTCCTTGGAGACATCATAGAAAGCTCTGCAACTTTAACTCCTCATCCGCAGTACTATGGGGAGATTGGTTTCCACAACATGGGACATGTATTGATCGCCTGTTCGCATGATCCAAGAGGAAAGTTCAACGAAAGGCCAGGAGTTATGGGAGACGTTGCAGGAGGTGAGTCACATGTTTCAAGGTATTTATATAAAGAAATTATAGTAGAGACTTTATTACTGAGTGGCTTTTCAAATGATTAGCGATGAGAGATCCTGCATTTTATCGTTGGCACAAATACATTGATCACTTATTCGACACTTACAAGATGACACTTCCGCCGTATCCCCTGGATAATGATGGGAAAAGTCGATTTTATTTGAGGTGGAATGACGTTGAAGTGGTTCCGAATTCATTTTACGTGAGGGCCAAAGACAGTCAGCAGATGAATGTATTGGCAACATTTTGGGATACAAGGGAGATTGACCTGGCACGAGGGCTAGATTTTCGACGTGACATTACCACAGGAATGAAGAAAACTTCAGTTGTTGGTCGATTTACCCATTTAAACCATGATCCGTTTGACTATTTTCTCAAAATTTCGAACAAGACGAGCAAGCAAATTATGGCTACAATTCGCATTTTCATGGCGCCCCAGTACGATGAAAATGGAGATGCGTTTAATTTGGCGGAACAGCGACTCCTCTTTTTTGAAATGGACAAAGTTTCAAAGAGACTTCAACCTGGAGTAAATGACGTAAATATTTCTTCAAAAGACTCCTCTGTCACTTTGCGAGATGAAAGTGGATCTTCTTTCAAGCGTATTGAGGAACTGTACAGGGAAGCAAAATCATCTCAAGATATTGTCAACGAGTCACAATGCAGTTGCGGATGGCCTCAGCACCTTCTCATACCTCGAGGTGCTCCAGGTGGCGTGGACTATGACTTGTTTGTTATTGTTACAGACGGAAGTCAGGACATGGCCAATGTGAACCAAGGAAAGAGAACATGTAACAGCGCTTTCAGCTTTTGCGGCGTAATTGACCAAAAGTATCCAGATGCACGTCCAATGGGATTTCCCTTCGATAGGAAGCCTTATTTTATAAACGCCGGCCCGAATAAGAACATTGTCGAGCAGTGCTTTGCAGACCAAGTATCGGTCCCTACTATTCAAATGTATTCTGCAGGCATCAAGAATTCTGCATTGACAAAGGTGACGATTGTCCATGAAAATTTCATGGACAATGACACAGAAATTATGAATGAACAGGTAAATAGACCGGACGGATCTTGTGTGCGCATGAAGGACCTCTACCCGGGGAAAAAGGACGGACGGAACAACAACAATGGAGGAGGGACCGGCCGTCCTGGGTTCAATGAGGGAGGACGCGGTTCTAACAACAGTGGCAGTCAGCCGATTATTTTTGGAAGGCCGTCCCGACTGAGTCAGCAACAACAGGAAGAACGTAATCAATTCGGTAATTACGACCAGTTTCAATGGGGTGGCGTTGGAAATGGGCAATACTACAATGGAAGGCGGGGTCGCTCCGGAGAACCTGAAGAAGATTGGGAACATTTGGGTGAGGATTATGAAAGTTAAATAAGTAATATTCCTCTGACCATGAACATACATATTGTTACGAAAATTATTGTAAATTTAATGATTTTGAATAAATAGTAGTGTGCCTTTGCAAGAAAATAAATCCAAGCACTTTGATCTACTTGCAAAAGTTGTTTGTTGTTTTCACAAATAATTTATTTAACTACATTATTTTACAACAGGAGCAAGCACTGATTTGCATTTTAATAATATGTAACTAACAGTTATGATAAACAAGTTTGTCTACGGTATGTATAAACGCATTATTTACTATTACAACTACTACACTATAAGAACCAACCAGGCACATCAGGTCTTAATTGATTGCGCTTAAGATAACCTTTGTAGGTTGCTTTTAGTTCTTCAAGGTTTTTCTTTTCATTCTCAATTTCCTTGTCAATTTTATCTTTGGGGAATATTTCAGGAAATTCGAATTTTACGTCCTTGGGCTGAAATATTACAAAAATAAATCAAAATTACAATTATTAACTACACCGTTCAACTTTGTGGTACAAGTTGTTCTTAAGCATAAAAACAAGAGTAGTATTAAAATATTTAACTGCACACCACCACCCATTAATTAACTCACCATAGTTACAAAGGCAACCTTGAAATCATCATCTTTGACAATGTAACCCTTCCTTGGAACTCTTCGAAAGGCTCCTGTACCGAATAAGTTGGTTATACTTAAAATTAAACATTCTTCACAATGAAAATCCTACATTGGCATCCTTACGAAACTATAATCAATAATAAATAACTGTACTAACCTTGCTGAATGTACGTTCTCACGTACACCACAGGGACGTTATAAATTTTCTCTAGGTAAGTTTTTACATCATGGTGACTCATTCCCATAGAAACTTCAAAACGAAGAACATTTGCTGGATAGCTATCTGCAAGAGGCTTTACAAGTTTCATGTAGAAATTGGGCAGAAATACTCGCAGTTGAGGATTTCCCTTTTGAAAAAGTGGATACCTGCAAAGGTTAGCAATGTGACAACTATAATAATTACATCAACACATTGTATAAATCTGAAGGCATTTTAAAAGCCAAAACATTAGAACCCACATGAATCACGAATGGTAATTACTAAACTTAGCTTAAATCTCTTACCATCTTGTCGACATTTAGAATTCGATGACTAGCTGTTTTGATTTTGCTGATGATTTCCTGTTTATCGTGTTTTGCTTGGGTCATGTGAAAACCAAACTAGTTGCAAATACTGTCGACAGTAACTTTAAATGTTACTAGTTATAAAATTCGGCATCAAGAAACCAGCAGCAAGAAATTTAAACATAAGTTTGACCATAAGAATATCAATATTATTGTCTGGATGTGGATGGATTTCGCGGCCTGACTGGGGCATCGTAACAGTTGAAGGCAAATGATAAACAAAGACAGTAGAAAGCCATGTGCCTGTACAAGTGTACAGTGACTAGAAGAAAGTTAAACATACTGACAATACATCACAAAAGTAAATGCAAAGGAAAATGGAAAGTAATTTTTTTCAAATTCCCTTTAAAAGTTACTTTGCCTTAAAATTTCATTTTCAAGTTTTTCAATCCTTAATTTAAAATCCTCTGATGAAGATCTAGGATTCGGTCGAAATATTGGGTTTAGTTTTTTGAATACAAAGCTTTTCAATTTTTACACTCGTCGTATTTTCATTTCATATTAAAAAGTAAAATCAAAAGGCTAATTTGCTTTGCTCGCCTGGCATATATAACACAGAAGTAACTGTGATGACTGACGCTGCGTGCGACTTATCGAACAAGGGTAAATGCACTTTTTACTTTACAAATTTTACTTTTACTTTACATTTATTTCGTTACGCAAACGCAGCGTTATTCATTGTAGTTACTTATGTCATATGACAGGCAGGCAAAGTAAATT
>JAHZMT010001332.1:0-12764 GCA_027743785.1 Sinhomidia bicolor
ACGATATAGGCAACTTTGCACTTGGTTACAAGATTTTCAAAGGGTTTACGTGTTCTAAAAATGCGACCAGAGCACTTCGCATCCGCCTTGAGCACTGAACCGAAGCTTTAAGCCAAAATTAAATCTTTTGGAACCTTTGCTGAATTTATCAATTTTTTTAGGTCAAAAGCAGTCGAATTGAATTATTTGTGCAAAGGTCAGCTTTTATCATATCGGCTGTAATCGTGAATATACCACCAAGGGGAACTTCTAAAAATTGCTAATTGAAACTTTCAGGAAAATATTTTTGTTAAGTGGCGTAACTTTATTATAGAACCTATTAGATGCATTTAATACTAGCTACCACTATCCAGCCAGACATGTTGCTCTAAGCATTAAATCAGAGGTAAAAGTTTTTCAGAATCTTCAATCTTCTTTACTACAGACTAATTGACGTCAGTATTCGAAGAAGCAATTTACTATTTTCTACCAGTTATGTAGCTGGTAAGAATATTGTTAGAAAAGTATCGCAACATTTATGTACTTGTGTAACGCAATGAATCTTCCTTGTATCCAACTAATAAATAGAACGGACGTACAAATAAAAGTAGCGTGACATTGATAATCTACAAAGTACACATTCCAGTGTATATTGAGCGTAATCTTGATACTGATAAAGGATAACGGATAAGGATAAGGATAAGGATAAGGATCAAGATAAGTGTTAACTTGTACAATTCCATTTATTCACTTACAATCTGAATCGTACACAAGGTACCTATTGCTCTTACGTTGTAAAGTACATACGCGCAACAAACAAACAACAAGTATAAACCAATACCAAAATTATAAAGTGCAAAAGTCGCATAGTTGCCAAGCTACAGTATAATAAACTGCATAATGATTATGCACAATATAATATAACATTGAATGAATATATACAAAAAGTTTCCACATTAAATCGTAACTATTCCACATTTTCATTCGGATCAAAGACCATCAGCAGATGCAAATAATGCTGACTGTAATTAAATAAGTATGAATCATAAAAAAAATTCTTAAAATTCAAGCAAATCAATGATGTTAAATTTATGTAAAACAAACAAATATTTTGCTATTTGAAAATGTTATTGTTCTCAATCCTAACATTAGTATTAAATATTATTTCAGAGATCGTCCACTTATGAATAATGAAGCGCACGCCAGGACAGACCATATGTATTATTTAGATGTTTATGTGAGAGAGATTTATAAACATGAAATTACTGACAATAACGGGTAAGGTAATGGAACCTGCACTTTTTCCTATTTTTAAAACATGGTGTCTGTGTGCTAGAATGTCATTCAATTCTTTTTGCTTTTAACGCACTAACTTTGAGAAAACATTTCCATGTATTCCATTTAGATACAATTATGTACTTATTGCTTTAGGCAATTTCACCTCGAAATCGAAACTTTCTCCTTCCCGCATTCTCGAAAATGGATGGCTTGTGTAAAAAAGAATTTTGCTATCTGTCTGTCTGAAATGAATGGAACACTTATTAAAGCTAATAATGGTTACTTGTCATTGACATTTCTAATGCTGAGAATTTTACAAGTATGTACATATACACACGGTTCCAATTTTCGGTCAACCTCAGATAATGGGTTCTTAAAAAGGTTCCAATAGAAGAATGTAAATGCTGAATGAAACCAGTTAGATACTGTACAACAGAGCTTAAATTTTTGCCAATAAACTCTAGCAAATAAGTTTTCCAAGATAATTTTTATCACCAAAATGCACGCGAATAAAAAACTATTTTTAAATCTTGGCAGAGTTGAGATGATATTCTTAGAGCACAGGAAGAATTAAAGTACATATACAATATCCTATTAAAAGCATGCATTAAGTTGACCAGCGATACTTTTTACGATAATGATAATCCTTGACCCCAGAGACTTTGGAAGCGATACACATTGCTGTATATAGGTATACATATACGATATATGTATATGTATACCTAAGTTAGCTGCGTCCAGTTTGTCGTCCTGTTTTGTCCGCTTTCAATTCATTCAATATAATAGGTATACAGACAGACTATCAGCTATCGAGAGAGAGAGAGAGGGACCACATCATCAGTTGTGTAAATGACTATCTTTTTATTACAGTAATTATTTTTGCATCTTTTATTTTTCTACACTTGATAGATGAAGATGGAAGATGTGGACCAAGAAATGATTAACTGACTTGTTGTGAGCGATGTTTTTCTATTTGTAATAATGAATTTAGATAATATATTATATTGTAAAATACATACCATAACAGGCTAAGTTTTTATCAAATCACGTAAGCACTAATGTTAATAAGAACGAAACAAAAAATAAATCATTAAAGCAAAACCACGTACATTACATACCTCAAGCTTCAAGACGAGTTGCACGGCAGCACATACCAACCAGTGTAATTATGTGCTCATGCCATGCGATGCACAACTGTTATTGATGAGGGTCATTTTATAAACTAATTTATATTAACAAATAATATAATGCAAGTATATGCTCTTTCGTGTAAACATAGCGCCTCGAGCGCTTATCGAGAACTGTGTGTTTATCCAGAAAAGGAAGAGAAACTATCGACTTAGTTTGTTTAATTTAACTGAAATTTATTTAAATACTTTTTAAGTACTTCATTACTTACAAGTGTTTTATTGTAAAGTGTAATGTTATTTTCTTCATTTCATTTTTACACATCTTTCCATCCACAACCAACTAGCTGCATCGTTTTCAATCTTGCGGAAACAAATTATTAAAGTTATATATTATTAGAATTTCAACAAATATGTAAATTGTTGAGAAAAGTAAAATTATTGAAAAGTGTAGAAACTTTTTTGACAAAAAAGATGGGATTTCTGCAAACGATAGTTAAGCATATGAGGTTACTAGGCCTTTCCAGCAGCGGAGAGGATGAAGAGAAACTGGAACTAGCAAGGAGGGAATTTGCATTATTTTTGGAATCCGTTAACTACAATCCGATGCTAAACCATTTGGTGAGTTTGAGCATGATAACACGTTTTGCCGTTTTTCATATTTCACAAGCAATAACCAGAGTGTGTGTTTAATTAAATTTCAAGATCCTCACCAAAATCTTCCAATATTCGTCACAATCAGATCTCTTACGTTTTCGACGTGTTTGTAAAGCATGGCACGAACTTGTCACATCTCACCTTCTGCTCAACGATCCAATTCACCGTATTGTCACCCATGAAGCGGATCTGACAAAATTACTGACTATAACAAGAAATTCAACTGCATTTCCCATTCAGTCTTTTTACATAAAGATCCCATCTATGGGTGCTCCACCACATGCACTATTCAAAGCATTGTCATTGCCTTGTATAGTCTCGTTGAAAATCGTCATTGACAGCAAACATTTTCCCGGAGCTGTGAAAACAATTGGAATGCATATGAAGTCTTTAAAACACCTAGTGATTTGCAGAATCCCAGAGCTAAGTTTTGAGGCTATTGGTTACGCGCCTACTCCAGGAGGAGGAAATTCAGCCAATCTACCGGGAAAATTACCAAAACTAGTAAGCTTATCTTTGAGAAACGCTAAACCAAATCGAAATTTTCTTGCCACATATGATGGGGCAGTAGTAGACCTGATACGTGCTGCACACGGAAACCTTCAGTGTCTTGAATTTTGGCATTGGGGCTTGCTAACAAAAATATTACGGGAAGGAAATTTTAAAGGTGTGAAGAATCTCCGAGTTGTTGGAGGCAAATTGAGTGAGTCTGACATGATGGTACTAATCGGCAAAAAAGGCTTGAAGTTGGACAGGTTTCGTGCGAGAGTAGACAAGAGCGTCGGGAACCAACTGGTAAAGGAGTTTTTAAATAAAAGAGTTGGAGGGAGCGGAAGTGATATTTAATTTGTACGTTTTTATTTAAAATACAGTTTGTTAATTTTATCGAAAACTTCAATACTTTAGTTTACAGTGCATTCAGAGCCTACTAATGTACAGTAACAATTTTTTGTAATACTTCATAATTACTAATTATTGTTTAACTACAAATACTTGGTCATTAAAATGTCGAATTTTTTGCCCCTACGTATTTAAACATTCGCATTTGTATTTTCCAATGCTTCAGCCGCAGCTCGGATTTCATGCCATTTCTTGTGAGCCATAACCCCGTGTCCTGACCTATATTCCTTGTGACAAATATCGCAAGTATAGAAGTTCTTCGGCGGACCATGCACATTTTTTATGTGATACTTGAATCCGTTTGCAGACATATACAATTTTCCACAAATATGACAAACATAACGATCAGTCTTTCCTTTTCGAGTGGTTGACATTATTTTTGATTGCACGTCCCCATTTGTTTTTATGACTTCACTATTTTGGTCTTTCAGACAACGGAGATCTTTCGCCTTTTTTTCTTGTCCAATTTTTTTCTGATGCCTGTTTATATATGAAAATATTTTGCGAAAAAATATAAAAACGTTCCGTAAAAATATTTTCTTTCAACCTTACCTTTTCAAACTTTTCTGGTAAATATAGTCCTGAGATAAGGTTGTAGTAGTGTTCAAATAATTAGAAGCGAAAATCTCTTCAGCAATACTCTGGTCGGACTCGGATGGGGGTGCATAAGTGGTCTTCATGGTCTTCAACGTTGACACTTTGTCGACAATTTTTCAATTTTTGATGACGACGTTGCTGTAGTTAATTTTGTTAGCGGAGGAAACAAAGTCTTTGCTAATACCATTGACGAATTGGTGGATACATGTTTTATTTTCTGCTTAAAATGTTTTCCGGTCGAATTACTGTGCAGGTTTGATTGACGCTGGACTGGTGACAAGGACGCTTAAACGCCACATTTAGGCTACATGTCTCAATTTCCTGAAAGAAAAAAATTATTGAAAGCACACGAATACTATATGGTGTACTACGATTATAGAAAACGATTAGATAAAATAAGAAATGCCCTGGCAGACTGCCTACATTTACATTGTGTTAAAAAACTATTAATTTTAAGCAATTGTCACTTAATTTTGGTGCTTTTAAAAATATTTAGAGGACATACATATTACACATATCTTGTAAAACAAATGTTTTCACAAAACGTTAAGGTTTTTACTATATTACTAAACTTGCGAAAAAACTTTACGCAATGCTCCAATTTCAAAATGAGATTATTTTAAAAATCACTGAAAGAAGTAGGTTATATATTTTTTAATTAAAAGATTAAATTGGTCAACTAGTAACTCATACGCATGCGTCATGCGTCGTACAACGACACGGACACGACACGACCGATGGGAGTCGGGAGTGAGTTAATCAACTTTTGAAATGTTTTTCATATTTTTTGAAAAATAGCTTAAAAACAATATGGAAACGTTGCAAATTAACAAAATACAAATCCTTTTTTAAAATATTTGTTTCATTGCACAGACCATGCACACACAGTAGTTAAGTTCTTTTATGAACCAAACCTTTTTCGATTTAAATTAGCTCCACAGACAGGTTGCTTTTTGAGCTAATTCCATTTACTGGTAAATCCTGTGAGTCGATTGTGCTGTGCAAGCTTATTATACATGTACTTTTGTAGCAGTAATAAATAACCACATGATTAATTAATTTTTTTTCAGTTTTTTAACATTCTTATTTTCCTTTTCAAGATCTTTCAGCAAAGGCCATTGGGGCCAACCACTGCGAGTCCCAATTTGGGATCACTACTTGCATTTCTTGAATCAATCGCGGTGAATCACGGACGGTGATATAAATTTGTTGATGATTTCTCCGTCAATATTTATAATTATGTAGTTATGACAAAATTAATACACGTCAAGAGTCACGACTTCAACAAGTTTATATTTTATTTTTTCTTAAATCCTTCAATATATTGTATCATAAAAATGTTAAGTACAATGTTGTGATAAGTCTGTTTAATAGATAACATACAGAACACTTCATCTACATAGCCACCCCTAGATATTTTAAACAATCGAACTACTGATATTCATTTAATGAATCAAGTACAAAGATGGCAAATTAATTCTTTTTAAATTCATCCTGGACTAATTCCCTACATTTAGATAAGTACAATTAAATACGAAACAAGTAACAATTTAAATTTAGTAAAATAAACCTGTAAAGTACCTAGGTTTAATCACGAACAAATACGGTGCTTAAGTATCATCCAGTTGTGATATCATCATTGTGAAAAACAGTACAAAGAGAAATGCCCAATAGACAGACATTTGCAGCAAGGTACTTGTTGAAGGTACACGCGTCCAAAGAGTACTAATCACCAGAATAATTAACTTAAGAAATTAATTTATAAGTTGTGTGATACTGTACTCTTAACAACTGATTTAATTACCGCTACTATCATAGGAACCTAAAATGTAGTGACAATTATGTGTATAAAAACTACCAAGTACTCAAACTCACGATACGAAATCAAAAGAACCATTACTACTGATTTACCTTAATGTGCCTGAAAAGAGGACTGGATCCTGAGGAATAATAGTAAGTCTTCCACGAACATCATGGAGTCCCAGTTTGGCAATATTTTCTCCATCAATGATAATAGATCCACCTGCAGCTTCCACCAGTCTAAATAATGCCAAGGTCAACGAAGATTTCCCAGCTCCAGTTCTTCCTACTATGCCTGAATTCATGAAAAAACATTTTAATACAGATTTAGAATAACACATTCACTTTGAAATACGCGACTTTGTTAAAGTCACTGTAACCAAACCCCATCTTTTTACTCACCGACTTTCTCCCCTGGATCAACTTTACATGTCACATCCCGAAGGACTAAATCCAATCCTTCACGATAACGTGTTTGGTAATGATCAAAATTGATCAAGCCGTTCTGGGGCCACTTGGGATCTGGCTTCCTTTCAGGTATTTCCCATGGTGCTTCTTGGGTCGTTTCGCTGTACTCTTTGATGCGCTCAACGGCAACAATATTTGTTTCTACGTCTGATGTCATTCTTACCAGCCAATTCAATGTTTGTGTGATTGACAGCGCATATGAAACTGACAAACCAACGGTACCAGCATCAAGAGTATCCCGACCAAGAACAGCAAATAACCCGGCAAAGAAAATGATCAAATTTCCAACTGTTTCCAAACGTACAGCTAACCATCTAGAAAACCAATACGAAAAAATATGCTCTCATAACTTTTCTAATAAACTCTAGAGTTAATCAAAAAATACTTTGGTTCTTACCGATTCGCCACAATGTTTGGAAAATAAGATTGCTGGTTGTAGTCAACTTTAGCCTCAGATTCCAAAATAAATGGCATTTGTTTCGAGTACGCACGAATCGTCGATGTGCCAGCCAAGGTCTCACTGAAGTGGGAATAAATGGGGGACCTTGACACTGATTCCAGTCTTTTTAGTTGTCGAGATGTAGCAACATAAAAGCGCTGAAATCGAAATAAAATAAAATTTGAAAGTCGCAATTTTAAAATGAGAAAATAGCTCAAGTTTAAATTTCTTACCTGCACCAAAAAGTAAATAACACCAAGGGGTACAATAGCAGCCAAAAAGATGGGAGTGCTGTAACCGATTACAGCAATGGTTCCAGCAACTTGAAAGAAACATCTAAGCCAAGATTTTAAATTCATTGGGAGCTGATTGTCTACAACGTCAACGTCTTTAGCGAACCGGTTAACAATTCTTCCCAAAGGTGTTGTGTCAAAAAACTGGAAAAGGTTAAAGGTAAGTAGTATTAAACAATACCATTAAATTACATTAGATGAGTGACAAGAGATTGTCGACAAACTTACCGAAGAAGGACTTTTCAGAATGTTGATTAACATTATTGTATGCAGGTTTGCAGACGCCCTAAGCATTCCGATAGCAACGACAATTGCTCCCACGACAACAGCAATGGCTGTATTAAAGAAATTTTACAATAAAATTTATTTTACTCAAAAAGTAAGCATATTTTTTTTAGGTTAAAAGTGTTTTCTTACATTGACCAGCACCAAGAGCAGCATATACCAGGAGAAACATGTTTCTTCTGTCAGGATCTATTGTACCATCAGCATTGGGCTTTTCTTCTGACCATTTACTGAGCCATGCGTTTCCACCAATTTGAAATCCCTGTGAAACTACGCTTGAAGCCAGTGTTAAAATTACCATTGGAACTCCTATAGCTCTGAAGTAATGAAAGTAGACATCTCCTTTCACACTTCCGGTTTCTGCTTTCTCTGCCTCAATAAGTTTGTTTTGTGGTTGAGGAGGAAGTTCTTCCTTTTTAGGCGACATGGTTAAAGACATTTTCTTGGCGGGGCTTGGAGTATTTCCACTACTGTCCTGAGATCGTACAGACGTTGTCCTCTTTCTTACATAAGCCTCCCCAGAACCGTCATCCGAAAGCTGGGACTGCTGCCGTGCCAAAACTTTCTCCCGCCCACCAAGAGCTTGTTCCAATTCCATCACAACATTGGACATTTCTTCATCGTGATCATCAGTTCCCAAATGCTGCACAAGAAAATCTGCAAAAGCTCCCTTTTTCTCCAGCAACTCCTTGTATGTTCCTTCTTCACTGACTTTACCGTCCTTCAACACCACTATGTGATCCACTTGTGGTAAATATGTGATACCGTGTGTAACCAATAGTCTCGTTTTGCCCTGAAGCATTCCATGGGGTCCTTTGGAAACAACAGAGATCAAAACATGTTTACAGTTTAAACTATAGTGTTTCGGGCATAGCAAATGTCGATTTTTATCAACATATATTTTCAACCACGTTTTGTATCAACATTCACATATCGTAAATACTCTTTTATGGTGTACTTTTTTATTTGATACATACTCCATGCATGACTCATGACTATGCAAACCTCACTTAAACTCAAATGTAAATATATGTACATGAATATAAATGTAATGTATCGATGACTCACCAAGAACCTTTTCAAAAATATGCTTCCCTACATGGCTATCAACAGCCGAGAGTGGGTCATCAAACAGAAATACATCAGCATCTGAATACGCAGCCCTGGCCAGTGCAACTCGCTGCTTTTGACCTCCACTGAGGTTTACACCTTTTTCACCAATTTCCGTCTGATCACCAGCAGGAAGAATCTCCAAATCAGGTTTCAAAGCACAGCAATCAATAACTTTTGTGTATTTCCTATCGCTTAATTCCTTTCCAAAGATAATATTATCTTTTAGGGTTGAATTCCTAATCCAGGCTTGTTGGGCCACATATGCAATTTTTCCTTTTGTCACTACCCGCCCTTTTAATTTTATCATCTCGCCAAGCATTGCTGAGATTAACGAACTTTTCCCCGATCCTTTTAAGGTTGATTTAAAAAGAAAAAATTATTGCAATCAGTATTTCAATATTTGTGGAATATAGTTTTACAATTCTCGTTTCAGTTTAGTTTCGTTAAAAAGTAGAAACGGCACTACCAACAAACGAAAAATAATAAACGCAAAAAGCGGTTTTCTTACCTACAGTTCCCACCACAGCTACCAATGAGCCAGGCCTTAGTCGTACATTAATATTGGTGAGGGTAGGTTCCGTCGTTTGGTCAGCGTCCCAAGAAAAGTCTCCATTTTCCACTACAATGGGATCATCGTCGTTTGAATCGTGTTTAATAGCGTCCTCGTCAATTTCCTCAGCATTTAAATATTTTCCTAAACGTTTCACACTCACACTTGCCTCGGCTGCCATCACAATGATCATTGGTAACATGGACATGGGCATTGCCATAATGTTAAAAAGCTGTAACGGTTACAAAAGAACATGTTCTTTTAATAGGTGTATAGACACAAAAAATAATACCTCTGAGTATCAGTAAATATTGAATATTATTAGTAATAATTGTTGTTCTTACGTTCAAGGCTACGAATGCCTTGGAACTGTCCAAGACGTTTTTCTCGTCAACAAAGACGTAAGTTGCAAATGTGACTAGAGCTACGACAAAGGGTGCGCAACTACATAGTAAAAAAAAATAAAATTGTATTGATTTTCAAGAAAATTAAAATGCAAAATGGCAAGTTAATTTCTCGGCATTTTTTGCATATCAACTTACAACCACATAAAAGTAGATACAGCATGTAAGTACTGAGACTTTCTCAAAACAGTCATTTCTCTTCCTCGAATTTTCAAAACTTGGTCCTTGAAGGAGGGTTCCCCTGTGAGAATTTTTACATTAATATTACTTTTACCCATGCACTTTAAAGATTGATGCTTAATTTATTCACTAGTCAACTTACAAGCATAGAGTTTGATCACTTTTATTCCTGATAAAATTTCGCTCATCAATTTCACACGCCCGTCCTTGTTTTTCATTTGCTGAATATGCAGGCGCTTTACTACTCCTGTCAGCCAGCCATTTAGAGGAATCATGAGTATCATCACAGCTACTCCAGCAAGTACACTAGGTCCTAAGGTTTCCCATAAAAAGTACAGTGAAACCAAAATCTGAAAAGGGGCTGACCAAACCATGTTTAGATATGCAACCAAATCCATTAGCCGTTGAGTATCCACACTCATCAAGTTGACAATTTCTCCAACAGTAGATTCTTTTCTCGCTGAATTTGAAATCTTTAACGCTTTACGGTAAATGGCGCTTGTCAAACTTGACTTTATTCGCATACCCAAAACAAACCTGAAAGAATTAATGTGTCATTAGGAAAGTTTATTGCTGCTTTGTAATATCTGTAGGTGCGTATATAGGTAAGTAAACTTTTTTTCCAGACAAACTTACATTTTATGAAAATACTGCGAGAGGAAAATTGTTTGTATTACAGAGGTAGCAAAGAGTATGCCAACGTATAAATACCCTTTCCACTGTTCTTCTTCAGGACTTCCAACATAATTGATAAGTAGACGGAGAATGCGTGGTGGAACAAACGTTAAGCAATCTTGAACAAATTTTAAAACTGCACCCGACAAAAACAAAGGACCAAACGTATAGACCAGCACTCGGAATACACTAACAGGCTTTCCTTTGGCTTTTGCTGCAACATTATTCCAATGCTTTGCGTATATTGGATACTGTACTTCAGAAGTATCCTCTTCATTTAGTTCCCACAAATCTTTGTATTCAAGAGGATTTCTCCAACCCTTCCAGGCAAGAGATTCAAACCAAAAGAACAACAATTTTGAAAGGTAGCTAGCGTTGTTTTCAGGACAAGGAAACTTTTCCGTTTTTGGATAACTAGTTTNCAAAGTTGTAAGTCACTTCTGTGGAACTTGTCAAAGCAATTCCATTTTCTTTTCCATTAGAACCGTTGGCAGTAGATTCTTTTGGTGCTTTAATGGGCTGCGGTGCCGCATCGGCCCAACAATTCAGAAATAGCATAATGACAACGATGGGAAAGTTAATCATTTGAATTTGAAAATTGATTTTACTTTTGTCATCATCACGATCTTGTCTGATGGCTGTCTGGAAAGGAAAAACCTCGCATATTGTAGCGAGGAGCCAGAATAAGAACAGCAATTGACGAAGTTCTGACGCCCTTTGCTTTGTACAACATGAGTAGAAGAAAGGTTAGTAAGTACGTTGCAATTTTAACGATAGAAGAATATCTCTCGGCTGGTGAAACATATATGTCATTGCTTTCATGTCGAAAGGTGAAGCTGAGACTGGTAACGTGGACTATCACTAATGCCCAACTGCCAAGGCATTTTAAAATAATCAAAGGTGTGGTTGGAAGTCTCTGAGTAGCATGTAAACGTAGTTTCGAGACAACTGCAAAACATGAGAAGAAGCACAGGAAGGCACAAGGGATCCAAGTAAGAACGGTTTGCTCGAAGCAAGGGGTAAAGTCTGGACTATCGGTGTTCCAAGTGAGGTTAGTGTCCTAATGATTCATTTTAAAATATTCAGAATTTTAGACCAATCTTTATAATTTATAATACTGAGTTTATTAAGCTTAGAAGCTTACCCAAAAGGAACTGTTTCCACAAAAGTCGTCCATGATTAGATATAATACTGCTAAATCCTTTTACTGGTAGTTATTGATGACACCGTCATCGGCACTCTAGAAAATAAGACAGAAAATGTCAAAAAGTAAAATTGATAAAATGTGTGTTAACCGTAGATCTTTTGAGATATTATTATTGTTACATATATTTGCATTATAGCCCACGCCATGAACGCAAATTGAGTTGTCAGTGTCAGCGTATGCGAAATGAAAATGTTCTCAAAAGTATACCATTTAATCTGACGTGCTAGAGTTGTCGTTAGATCAATATTTGTTACTTTACTGTTGGCATAGCCATAGCACATTGACAAATTATATATTAGTATATGCATTTTTGCTATATTATGCGACTCCAGTATATCTTCCAGTTGAATCATAGAATAGCGTAAGCTCAAAAAATTTGTAACTAGTAAAATGCCAAAACATTTATATTTTCTCGTCTTTCAAGCTAACTAGTATACATTTGGTACAAGTAAAAAAAACTACCAAGTCGCAGCAAATTTTTGTGTTAAACTTGAAGTGAGTTGGGTGGTAGTTACATACTACTGTTTAATATATTATGCAATCTATACTTTTTATACCTCTTACAATTAAATTAAACTAGTAAATTATGTACAATTGATAATATCATGGATAACTTAGCTACATATTATAAAATTACCCGTACACATATGGGCTAAAGATAATGAGTCTGGGATTTTTGTTAGTAGTTAATTCGGTAATAAATTTTTTGTTCTAAACATGCCTGTTGGATTGTTTTTATTTTTACAAAAATACATACATACCATTCCCGGTTTTATGTACTTTTAAGCTCATATTAACTTACAGAATATATC
>JAHZMT010001333.1:0-10726 GCA_027743785.1 Sinhomidia bicolor
TAATGGGCATATAATTTGACACCCAATGTGGATCATCACATCACACACTTATGCCAATGGCAATAGATCACTGTTATAATAATAACAGGAATACTTAATGTCATGTGTATCCAAATGCTTATTAGTTTTGTTTATACTACTATTATTAAGCGATCTGTAAGGCATAATCATGATCATCGTCGCAGATGACGTGTACACATTTTGCCTGAAAGTGATAGACAGATGACGAGCGAACGACGGAAGAAGAAATCTGCAGTGGATCCTTATTTATTAATTTTGCTGAGTAGATTAATGTATTCAGTATGCATGTATGTTACTCCTCTTAATTTTTTAATGATAGCAGTCTTTCCATGAAGTAAGAAGAAGCACGCGTCTTCTATTTCTGTCTTGTCTACAACGTTGTCTGTACAGTTGAAGGTCAGTGGTGCATTCATTGATCCATTCATTCATTCCGTCATCATCGGCATCGCTATCATCGTCGTCGTCGTCGTCGTGCCCAGAATTTTTCCGTATTGTTGTATGCAAATTAGTAAAAATCACAGGGATTATAACGGTCACACCATTATGGAATGAAAGGGATCAGTCATTCAGTCAAAAAAAGCGAGAAGACTCGTCGCATGTGGCATGGTTGACTGGATAATAGGTGTCATGCGGCGTTTTATATTTGTCTACGCTACTCAGCGCATAGAACAAAAATGTTGTTCCTATTTGGGAAAAGTAAAATTGCACAAGAAAAGGGTGACCTGGCTCATTTATAGGTGACATTGACAATGGATTTAGCAAATGATTTCTCAGGGATGTTTTTCGTAGAGAGAGAGAAGAAGAAGGGCTAATTGCGAACAGTGAAACAAAACACCAATATTTATATACATATGTATGTCAGCAAGCAGCAGACAAAGAAGCTTCTTTATGTAAAACATGGATTAAAATCCGTGCTTCAATTTCTTTTCATTTGTAACTGACGTCATCATTCTTTCTACTCTGTCGCTGAAATGACGTGCTGTTCCATGAAAAGAAGGAGAAAAAATATGTAATTTTTCTAATGGCTACCCCACTTACTTACTTCCATGTTTTTTTTCTTCGCCCTGCTGTTGGAATAAAATAATGAATGAATGATCACATATATTTACTCCATGTTATTCACTTAATTTCATTCAGTTCATTCCGGTAGTCCAGCAAACCAGGTTGTGTTGTCTATCCATCGAATCAAAGTTAAGTCAGGTTGGTTGGTACTCACTTCTCCTTGTTTAGTGATAAATGGGCTTGTCAGTGATACCTGCCTATTTCAATCTTAACGCTTGTTTTATACAGTAATCGCTACTACAACTGCTGCTGTTCATTTTTTACGGTTGGTTGGTTGCTGGCTGCTGTTGTTGCTTATGTTGCTTGCTTTGCTATTGCTACTACCTCTTCTTCACACTGTTTGTTCCTTTGTTTGGATTGTGATACGGCTTGATAAAAAATTGAATAGGTGTTATTAATAGCACGTGCACTGAAAACGTAATGGACAAAAAGGCATTCTTCTTCAGGGCGCTCGTCCATTTCCATCATCATCATCATCATCACTACCACCATCAAGAATTGTTCATTGTTTATGTGTTTATGTGCATCACCTTTTCTTATTAAAATCAAAGACTATTGTTGTCACTGTTGTAAAAAACGTAGTGTTTTGTAGTTGTTCTTCTTCTTCTACTACTTTGCAAAAAAGCAAGGCTGCTGCTGCAACGTAACACAGCACAAGTCTCTAGCTAGTCATTGTCGTGGTTGGTTAATATCAACAGAAGGAATAGGTGAGAAAAGTCAACATGGTTGATTGTCATGATCATCAAAGAGAGATGTATTGTTGTGAGCTTGTTTGTTGACGTGCCTGTTTTTTTCTGCAAAGATGGACACTTCTTCTCTTGTCACCCTGTTATGGCATGATGCATTATAATACATAATTTTATACCAAATATATAATAGGTACAATCCATTTTTTGCCTCAAGAGCAAATAGTATAATGGCAGTTTGGTGCCATGACCAAACAGTTTTTGAACTTGACTCTTCTGTTGTGTTGTTATATGTTGTTCATTACGCAGCATGTACAACAGCAGTTTACTAAAAGGAAGCTTATCTATCTCTTCTAGTTAAGGGATTGATAGGGAGAATGTCAATGGCAATGACAAAAAAAGAAGTGTCCCGCGATACCAGCATTAGTGATCATTTTTTTGCAAGAAAAAATGGATAAAGAAGGATTTTTGTCTACTAAAATATATTTGCATGGAGCAGTAAAATATATTATGCAGCAAAGACAAAAATAGTCTGTTCTAAACGTCTGCTATTGTTATTATCTTCTTATTGTTACGTTGTTGCTGCGAGTGGTATACAATGACACGCTAAACTTGGCCATTTATTTGTTACTCAAAATTTATTACGTGATTCTGTTGGCCTCTTCTCACCTTAACCTTGTCTCGTTTGCTAATTGAAAATCGAAGAAAAAAAAATTAGATTAGGTATGTAAGGTAATAGGGAAATACAAAAATTTGTTTGGTGGGGTCCTTGATATAATGATGATGTGCATAGGTAATTTGTACTGTGCTTGTTTTATGTTTTTGTGAACAAAAGTTGTTGAATAAAGAGAAGAACAGTTGCAATTTGAAGCTTGACTTGCCCATTTCACTTTACAATTTCTTATCTTACCCTCTTGATGGTTGGGTTAGGTTAGTTGGCTGGCATTTACTGTTGAGGGTCAAAAAACAATCATATCTATTGTAATTTAAAAGAGAGAAGAAGAAGAACATGATTACCTACTTAAAAATACCAGGAAAAAGGAATGACATGGTGTGGTGTAAAGTGTGAAGAAGAAGAAGAGGGTGTTGTCTTTTCTGTTTCCAAAAAGAAAAAATGCTAACACCAGTTTTTTTTTCTCCTGACGCGTGTGTGTACGTGATAATAAAGATAAAACAGTGAATGTGCTGTTGGTGGTAATGATGATGATAATACTGATAACTGATATGATATGCATATAGATCTGTATCTTTGCGCGACTTTAATAAAAAACGGTGCAATTCATTAACATGCAGAACAAGTGCCTAATTAGTTTTTTGTGCGGTTAGTTGTTGTGGGTGGTTAGTGACTGCTGGTAAATCTTTATTACTCAATTGACGGAAAAGTATTGGAGCAAAGATTTTCAACTAGAAATAAATAAATGTCTCTTTGTGTTGCATTCTGCCGTTTTGATGGCGTAGTTCTTATTTTAAAAGTAGTTTGCATCTGCCGTGCCACGCCACAAAGCGTTAGTTTATGAGCAATTAATTTTTCGAACGAAAAAAGTTTAATTTTCTTGACCAGGTTTTTTTATTTTGAAGATTTTGGCAAATTCTTAAAACCTTTAGTACTGTCTTTTTTTGCTAAGGAGTTGCTTTTTTTACCGGTTAAGTGGATTCTACGTTTGAGTGGTACTATTACTGCTGCTGTTTTTTGTAGTTTGATGATGTTGCTTTTTTTGCTTTTCTGCGTGCTTGGTTGATGGTGTTAATTTTTGTGTGGGCAAACTAATGGGGCTACTTTACCGACGACTACCTATCAGTTTTTCCATCTCCAAGAAATTTTTGTCGTCATAAAAGCTTTTGTTCTTTTTTCCTGTGAACAAAATACAGGCGTTCCCTCAGGTGGCTGAATTTGATCGGTGCTATTTCTTCAGCGTATTTTTTATACCTGTGCGAGGCATTTAGTTTGCACGTACTACGTACGTACCTACATACATCGGGATCATTATTATTGTCTGTCCAACAACAAAGTATGTAAGTCAGTCGTCGTCGTCACCAGAAAGAAAGGCAGAGAAAAACAAGGATTTCTGTTACCTGTTATGATGCTATTTCATGATGATTACCGGATGATCATCGGGACCACTCTATTGTACCTGTTATTCAGCATTCAATTAAGTCGGCTTGAGGAGAGCAGACGTTAACTTTTAAAAAGAGTCCGTCGTTCTCTAGCATTTTTTTCGAAACAAAGCGAACGTAAAGNTGCTATTTCATGATGATTACAGGATGATCATCGTGACCACTCTATTGTACCTGTTATTCAGCATTCAATTAAGTCGGCTTGAGGAGAGCAGACGTTAACTTTTAAAAAGAGTCCGTCGTTCTCTAGCATTTTTTTCGAAACAAAGCGAACGTAAAGGAGAGACAAAGGAAGAAAGGAAGTTTACCTGAGAAAAATACTTTTGAGTCATTATCATTCAATATTATTCCTGGTAACAAAAACAACCCTGCATCATTATAACGTTTTATACTACACCTGTAGTATACACCCACAACTACTACCTGTAAAGTAGACCCTGCTGCTGTCGTACCAAATCGTCAGATTGGTCAATCTTCCTTCCTGACGAGTTGGCCGTGGAATCCAATAATAAGAAGGGATAAATATTGGTAGAAAAATAAAAGCACAGACGCAATCAAAAAAATATATATTATAAAAGTTATAATATATTTTTTACGGAACCGGACCAGAGATCTCATTGAATGACCATCATGGGAGTTTTAACCATTTACGAGTAAGAAAATTTACGAAAAAGAAAACAAAGGACATTTAAAAACCTTTATCTTGCATAACCTCCTAACAATAACCATAAAAATACAAAATGCATAATAAAAACATACTTTGAATGTTACTGCTTGGTGTGCATGCATGCAGGCATGCATAAAAATAGAATAATGTTATTAGTTTTGAACAGCTTAGAGGAACAATTTGTCAATGAGCATTAACTTTTTGAAGAAATTTTTTACGACGTAGGGAACGGTAATTTGTTATGCAAGTGGGTACAACGGTCTTTTTTTCATTTTCATTCCATACACCATAGGGTTTATAGTGATGTGTGTAGTGTATGCATTTTAAAAAGCGATAGTGATAAAGTTTGAAAAAGTAGGTTAGCTAGATAGTTAATTATCTTGAAATCATCTTCTTGAGACGCAGTCGTAATGAACTTTTTGCATATTTTTTTGTTGGAGAGTTTATTAGGGTTTTATTACCATGATTGAATTATCCACACCATACGGCGTTGGTCTGACTGACTGCGCAGTCATAATATATAGCTAATTGATGTCTGGTGAATAAGGGGTAAAGTCAAAGTTGGAGATGCAGGCGAACACTTTCTCTTATTTCATAACTTTTAAAACTTTTTTTTGATCCTTGAGCTTGTAAACATTTTTAATAAGGAGCAATTAGGAAATGTGCAAAAACCACACTGCGAGTAATTTTTAATGAGTTTATACGACGCTTCTTGGAATGGCGATGGAGATAGAAGAGATGGAAGGATGAAGTAATGCCCTTTTACGACCTTATAATGTTGTTAAATAGATTTCAAGTGATGGATGCTTATGGGATGTAGGCTAGTTGTAACTAATGTTCTGCTAAATGTGAAGAAGAAAAACTCAAAGTATAATAAATAAATATGCATATATGCATATCTTGTGAAGATCGCTATCTTAAACATTTGACGGTTAGCCAGATAAACTAGTATTGACTGGAGTATGAAAAGTTTTATTATAGAATAGGATATGGGAATGGAAAAAATGGTAGAAAGAGTGGAAAAAGAGTTATCTTGCTTTAGTAAATACTCAAAAATAGTTGTGTATAAATAAAGGGAAAAGGCAGGGGCTATTTAAGATAATACCATGCAGTTATAAATATACCAGTTTAGTAGATAGATGGAAGCTGGAAAAAAGGTTATGAGACGAAGAATGAATACATTGTAGCTAGGTAGTCGGTCGGTATATGTTAGGCTGAGATTATATTTCATGTGTTAATAGGTATAATTTTTTTTCGTAAAGATTGAAAAGCAAGCATTTTTCATTTCATAAGAACAAGTCAAATATAATCTTTGTCAGCTTTAAAAATGGTTTTAAATATCATCCTTTGGCCATCATCATCACTTCTACCACCACCACACCACCATCGACAGTAGCACATGTTCCAGAAGTGAAAAAACAAACTCCAGTAGTTAGTGTGAGTGGTTTTACTTTTGTGTACTGTGTGTGTAGGCCGTAGGCTGTAATGAGAAGGAAAGAGTAAAAAAGCCAGATTGTTATAAAAATGAAATGTGATGTGGCAATGGCTTGATTTTGAACCCCACAGCAGCAAAACACATTAATATAATTTTTGAATGTTCACATTTATTTCCAGTAAAAAATATAAAGTCAAAAAGAAGAAGTGGTGGTGTGGTGGTTTTTTTATTTTGTGGTGTATGGTGTTGTGTTGTACACATGTCTTTCTTGTTATCGTAAAGAAGTGAAGTCAAGAAGAAGGTTGTTTGTGGAAGAAAGAGTGACACGGTCTTTTTTTCTGCTTCTGTTTGGTATGATGATGCATCATCATCATCATATTACAAGGAGAAGGGAGAAAAAGAGGGAATGCACACAACATAAATAAATTTTGTTATCGTTATTGTTTTTGTTTATTGCCTGATGATCATCATCATGTTATAAGGATGATGATGGCTGAGAATGTTCTTACCAAGTCAGCGAACTGTAAGGTCTTGTTCGTTTCCTTTCTTATCAGGGAAAAAATGTAACGAGAGCATAACGACAACGACCAACCAGTGACATAATCATATTTTCTGTATTAACTCTAAATAAAGTGAGTTTGGATTTTGCATATAAATATGATGTTAATATTAGGTACATACAGCATATTATATATTGTATTAAATTGGAGTGCTATTACCTCCACCATGGCATTCATTTTTTTTCTTTGTGGTTTTGGCTGGTTGGTTGACAAAGATTTTTTCTTGAGAAAAGAGTATGTGCCAGTTTGATTTGTGACTTACTTGCTCAATGACACTAGCAGTCCAGAAAGAAGAAGGATGTGTGATAAAACCTCAACAAGCATGAAAGAAAACATAGTATTTTAAAGACCTGAATAGGCTCCTTTACGAAAAAGGCTATACAATCTGCTAATGTGGTGACAAACAACTACAGCAGTTAACTTAGGAAGATCATAATGGGAAGAGAATTCATGTTAAAATCGTTAGGATTTCGTTATCCAGGCGGTGTGGTGCTAGTAGTTTTAATAGGAGAAAGTTACTGGAGTAAAAAGACTATTATTAGTAGTAGTAATTTCCACCTTTATCATCCGCATCACTATAATGTTCATGGGTCTGTGTAATGTGAAATGTTTTGGAAAATTTAAAATTGCACGAGGAAGGTGAGCATATATTGGAATCATAATTACATACATATCATAATATGTACCTAAAATTCGAATGGAATGGAAATGTGAAAGTTAATCGTGTATGTATTTAAATAATATGGTTTTTATCTGATTATAATATGCATTCTCTTTTTCAAAAAAATTAAAAAAAAAAGATTATTACGGTAAGTGTAGAAGGAGAGCGTTTGCGGAAGTACAAGAATGATATTTTAAATTTGGGGTATTGTGTATGTTGTGCCAACTTAATAGCGACCGGAAAGAACGGCGTAGAAAGACAAATCGTAACGAGAGGGATTCCAACTCTCCATCCGATTCGTCTTCAACAAGGTCGTCCAATTTAAAGTCCACTCACCATACCACTAACAATAGTCATCATCACAACAATAAGAAAAATAATTTGAGCACACATCACACTACGACTAGTAATCGAAGACGGAAAGCGTCCTACTCCAGTGAGGTAAGAAGAGCAACTTTTTTACTTATTTTTGCGAAATTTCACGTGATCTTATTATTAAGGTTGTTGTATATCGATCGTTCCAGAGAAGGATAGGCAGATTTTTTTAAAAAAAAAAAAAGATATTTTTTCACACTTTGTGTAGGTTTACCTAGATCATTTGAATGATTTTTTATTAGGTGCCAAAAAGATCCCCGTTGATCTTTTCAATATAAATAATTTCTGAAAGGAAAAAAATTAGTTTTTTACCCTTGAGAACCTAAAGTAAAGTAATGTTAGAAGGTTTTTTCTTTAATTGAATAAAAAGATCCAGAAAAAAAATTTGCTTATTTTTGGTATGATACTAACAATAGTACAGAAAATAAAATTTACGATCCAGAAAAGACTTATTGGAACTTATTACGTTGCGTTGTTGTTGTATTGAATATATAATGGGGATATATATGGTTTTCATAATATATTGTTGAAATAATAAAAAGAAACTGGCCAACCACAATGATTGAGTTTGCTTGCACAATAAATTTCAAAGTATGCCAATACTGCAGTAAAACATATTATAATGCTTACTTTATACTTGTTGTGTTGCTGCTACATGGTTTGCATAATATAGTCATCATCGTAATAACTTTACTGACCCAACCATTGCATTACATTGGGGAAACCGTTGAAATGTTCAGGGTCTTTCGCATTCACAAAAATATATATAAAATATAAAATGAGCAAAGAACGACCACGCTCATTAGAGAATAGAAGGCTTCTAATAGTTTATGGTGATGTTGAAATGGCAAATATTTAGGTACAAACAGAATGAGCAAATGGGGTATCATGACGGTGGTGTGTGAATGAGCAAAATCTTGATTTATGTGACGATCAGTTACATAAAAGGCTGTATGTGATAGGATAAAAGAGTCAAGATAGAACATTTGAAATAAATAGAGACGTTACATTACAAATATACTATGTAGTTTAGCTAACTACTAATAATGGTGAAAAAATGTACAGAACAAAAAGGAAATTTTTGTGGAAATGAGCGTTTTTTGTGTATTTTTTGAAAAATGAAAGGGTATTGTCAATTCATCTGGTTGGAATAAATGAAGAACTAATTTGACGATAAAATGGCTAAAAGGGCAGTACCAGTATTGCAATGTATTTTTTTTTTACTTTTTTTTACTGGCGGTTGGCAATTTACTATAATGGCAATGAATGGCTATAGGTTAGATTTTTATTCTTTCTGCTCTGGTTCTGCTGAGGATGATGTATGATGGAAATGGGGGAGACCGGGCAGACGGAGAAGAAGGAGGATAGGAAATTTGTGTAATGAATTGAATGTTTAGCTCATTAGAAAATGAGGCTGTTGATGAAAGGAACACAGGAGCAGAAAAATTATACGAGTAAGTATATAGGAGGAAGCACATAAACTTGCAGTAAAAGGCAAACCGTTACTGTTGATTCTCAATTCTCTTCAGTTTGATAAATAATTACGCGCACGTTATTATTGGAACATAAGAACATATATAAAGCCTAGGAGTTTGACATAATGTAAAAAAATGTAAGTAAACGCAACAAGCATCGATTTGATTTTGGTTTTGGCGTTGTTCGTTTTTATATGCGATGAGTCGGTTCAATTTTTATGGCTATTTTTAACAAGCCGTTTTTTATTCTGACTATTTGCCTGAAGAATTTTTTTTCTCTTGATGATGATGGTAAGAAGAGGATACGGATGATGGATCATCTGGTTTATGCCAATCAAGTTGTTTTTTCACTATGTGTGTACAAAATATCCAATCTTGTATACATTACACGTGTTTTTCTTGTGGAGAAAAAAAACGAGTCTAGAAACTAGAATCAGAAATGGTGTTGGTTGATGATGACCAGTAGCTAATGAAGAATTAGAGGTGGCGGTGCTAAAGTTATGATTTGTGTGGTGAAGAAAGTTAATTTTTTTTCCTTTATATAAATAAAATGAATTAATTTTTATTTGTTAAATTTAAAAGTGTGAAGTGACTAGGTTTTATAATAAGGATCAGCAGGTACTTTTTTCCTATTCATCTGGCATTTTTACTGTTGCGTGCCACATATATCAGCATCAGACCTGTCAAAACCGTTTTCACCGCACCGCAACATCAATTCTGTACCCTGCCTGCCACCCATGAAGCTATCATCATAATGCATCATCATCGTCACAAAAACATTACCATGATTGTGTCAGAAATTTCTTTAGAACAGTGTGAACGGATAAATGGGCTTATAAAAATTGGGATTTGACCCGATAAAAGTGTGCTTCTCTGCTGCTGCTTGTGTACTGTGCACTTTTCCTTCAGTCTCAATGTTTATCATCAATATTTTTCCCGATAAAAATGAAACAGTTATTATGTATTTTTTTCTGCTTGGTATTGGCATACATTCCATTCCCATAATATTCCCTGGTATTCTCGTGCAGTGTTTTCTGCACAAGAAATGGGATATTAAATTGAAGACGACCCAGATTAGTAAACAGCACCAACAGAGGAGTGCTGGGTATGATGACACATTTTTTTCGAAACAGTGTATAGTCAAATGTCGTAAATTTTATGATGTGATGTGGTGGTGGTGGCACGGTATGTTTTTGATATGCAAAAGTGCAGTTTTTCCATCATCATCAGCCCCGCCAGTCACATGGATTTACGTTGGATCCTGTTCTTGTCGTTGCAGGTCATCTCCTCCTACACTTTTCATATTTGGTTGTTTCCTCTCCCGCACTGCTAATTACGGCAATTTACGACTTCAATGGAAATGGTTGGCGGGAACAATGGGTACATAATTTGGAGTGGAATATGGTACCACTTTCCCTGTTTTTGACATTGGTGTTTCCCATTCAAGTCCATTCTTTTTTTGCCAAAAGTGATCTGCTTACTTATTATTATGGGAAAATCCTTAATTGCCTATCGCACTACACACTACTACTACTACTTCCTCTTATCGCGATTTGAAAAATGAAAGTGACTTGTTCCATGTTGCTACTAAACGGTAGGGGTCAACTGTTTTTTCTATAAAAGTTTGAGAAAGAGGTTTATTCTGATTAGCACTCATTATTATTACTAT
>JAHZMT010001334.1:0-10880 GCA_027743785.1 Sinhomidia bicolor
ACCGATTCCCTCAACATACCTATTGTATGAGTAAGCAAGAACGTTATTTTAGAGTAGAAAAAATATAAATGCAAAAAAAATATTCTTATTTTATTTTTTTAAAGACCCCCATCATCTTCTCTTCTCATCTCCATTTTACCTTGCATTTATTTATGAATGTTGAGTATATTTCTTTGGCAAATGGATTCTGACTGATGATGTGAGTGTGTATGTGTGTACATAAAAGGAAATGCATCTGTCTGCCTGTCTGTCTGTGTCCATCCTTTTGCATCATCTTTATCATCATCAAAACAGTGCATTTTTTGTAGAGTCAAAAGTGAATCACCACCAACGCCACTACCACCACTACCAGCATCACCGTCTCAGGTGGCGGTGGTGGGAATAATCTAGAAGGGAGGTGAAAAAAGAAGAAGAAGGAAAGCAAGACAAGTAAAAAAAAAGTTGTATGTAAAATATATACTCGTCTTCATTCAGCAGCCCGTCACTCAAATAACCAAGACGATGGCAATAATGCAAGATGGGAAGAGCATTACAATTACAATAAAGATGAATTTGTAATAAGCTTTTACGTTTACCCCACAACAAAATGAAAGTGGACAGCAGAAGAAGAAGACGAAGGAGAAGAATATCTCTTTTTTGAGTGGTTATTGTTCATGCACAAAAAGTGCACTTTACATTACAGTCATAATAATAATAGTAGCAAGAGCAGCAGCGGCAGCAACATGAAAACAAAATGGAATTTCAAAGAAGAGCGACATTGCCTTTGGAACGTGTAATTTTCAAACCAACTGTGTGTGTGGTGCAACAGCAGCGGCGGCTGGAAATGATCATCATCACCAACCAGCATATATTTTTGATGTGTCGCCTTGTCCATCTTCATACTAGGTTGCTCTACACACATTTTTTAAAAAAGATGGTACGCATGTTCTGTTTATTACTTTGAGTCTGTTTGTTGTGACGTTTTTTTACACTTTTTCCTTTTATATTCCGCTTGAAAACAACTTGCGTATATTATTATCATGTATACATTTTCTCTCTCCCGAGGAAATACCAAAAGTGGCCATCAACAGCAAACATGTCTGTTTTACCCAAGAAGAAGAAGAAGACGATGATGATGATGAGAAGCAGTCAGCAGAGAGATCTCTTTTCTTCTAAAAAGGCAATTTTTTTCTTCTCTGGTGTGTGTATGTAAAGTTATGCACTTGCATGGACATGTGGAATAAAAAAAATAATACTGACTCTAAAAAGAGAGTATTTTGAATTTTTCACGAGTGCCACACATCAAAAATAAAACTGCTGCTTTACACCACCGCACCGTACCGCGCGTCCTTTCCTTATTTTTTATGTTGTTATTAACAAGAGAAGAGAGAGAGAGTGTGTCTGTGTGTGGAAAAAAAAGATGAGTTTCCCTGAAAGTCAATTTTGATGAAATAGATACGCAAAGCACGTTTCACACCGAAATGCACTGCACTCCAAGAAAATGGAGGATGCATTTTCATTTTCTCCTTTTCCTCGGATATAATGTCTTGGATGGAAAGTTAGTTTTTTTTCTTGAAGAAAAAGCAATGCGTCAAAATAAAGTAGGCAAAAGAAGAGTGCGTGCATTGGAAGTATACGTATTTAGTTGCTGCTGTGCTGCACTATTTCTCCGCACGTACGCAAAAAAAGTCTGGATTTCTTTAGCAGATGCAACAAAAAGAGCGTTCTAGCTAACTAGCTGAGACGTGTTTTTCATCTTTTGATTTTTTTCACCCCTTCTGTCATTCCTGGAAAAAAAGACGATGCTCATAATGATCTGATCAACCAGCAGCCACCATAGAAGTTGTACACATGCGAGATGATATAGTGCGATTGCAGGAGATTTCTTATGCTGGAAAAAAATTTAGGTGCCCATGCGTTACCAAGATTACCGTACTTACCTGATAAAGACTGAAAAACTTCGAGCATAGTTTATTTGCAATTTTCCAACTTTAATTACCTACCACACTTTGTGCTTTAATGATTATATGCTCCAATTCATCATGAAAAAATGTCAATGTTCAAGCTTGTTCTTTTACAGCTGCAAAATAGTAGCCCACCAACAAACAGCAGATCAGAAATGTAGATAAAGATCATCAGAACTTACCTGAAAGAAAAAAAGAGAAAAAAAATTCATTAAAAACAATTTTATTAACATTGTCATCTTGATATACATTACATTACAGCGAATATATAAAATTGCAACATTTTATATTATTATTATTGCTAGGTACATTTTTCCACTTGTACCGCAGCAACTGCTGTGCGCGACAAGCATGCTTTATAAGCTTTTTTTGATGGGATCATAAAAAAATATACAGCTGCTGACTTTACCAACTTATTCACTTGCCAAGATTGCATCGTAATGAGCCCATTTTATTCTCGTTGAATAATATACAAGATACAGTAGTAGTACTATACGGGGAAATTGTATGCAAGAAACAAGAAATTAAACATGCATTAATGGCTACCTTATATGCAAATATTATTATGACATCTCATTTCCACACACTTTATGACTTTCTACTGCTGCTGATCCACTTAAATTTATATACCTATTCAGCGCACATAACACATTTTATACAATGTAAAGTAGTCATCATAATTCTCTCTCTCTCTCTCTTTCAAGTCAAGATTAACAACTTAATTTAGTTACTCAGCCCACGTCTCTTTTCTTTCTCTCTCACTCTCTGTCTGCCTGTCTTATTTGCAAAAAAAATCTACTCTGCTCCAAAATCTTCATCGTCACTCTCTTCAAAATAAAATCTAAAGCTCATAATAATAATACAGTTGAGTGAAACAGTATATAATATTTTGTACACTCTTTCTCTGGTTGTACTTGTACTGCTGGAGGAAATGTCATACTTTTTTTAACTATTATTATTATTACTACGACAAAAAGATGTGGCTTTAGTGGTAGTAGTAGGCTGGCTGACTTGGCTGGCAGCTTGTTCCACTTTTCTTAAAGAGAGATACTTGAAGAAAGAGAGCGAAGGGAGACAGAAAAAAATATCATCGTCATCATCACCATAGAAAATATGTGCCTGGGAGAAGTAGCAGTTGAGAAGTTAGTTAGTTAGTTAGGAAATGAATGAGTTTCAGGGAGTAAATGGAGTCTTGAAGTGTCTTGCCATGAAATTAAAACGCATATTTAAAAAGGAATGGCTAAATAAATGAATGAAAACGACTTGAGACAGAATGAGAGAGAAAGAGAGTTTCTTTATATTTATATGTATATTTCACTACTTCACTTGATCTTCCGTATACCGTGTTTGCAAACTGGCAACAGCAGTAAAAATCATCATTATTATTACTTCTCTCAGTACCACCACCATCATCCTCACCGGTAGTAGTAGCATTATTATATGCGGCAGGAGTAGTAGTAATAGTAGCGTTAAAAGTAGCAAACGATGATGACGGCGAAAAAAAGATGGTCGGTTTGCTCTCTGGCATGGCACGGCGTTATGCTCTGTGGCATAACTTTTTTTGCCACAGGAAAATGTGGAGGAAAGGAAACACTAATATTATTCTTATGGCTAGTATAATGCTTCCACACCGTCATCCAACTGCCATTTCTATCATCGTCATCCAGTTCATTTTCATCAACTACGCTATTCTTCATCAGCTCATTCTTTCTAAAGCATCTAACTATCCGCCAAAGCATAAGGTGCTTCGTTATAATAAAGTATAATATGCATGCATACATTTCTATGCATTTATTATATAGAAGCTGCGAGGAGTAGAGAGAGAAAAAAAGAGTGTGAGAAGCAGACGCTCATTTTCTCACCCCATCCATATCCATCCATTCATTCCTCCTCCATCATGCTCATGCAAGGCTCGTATGCATTATTCAGAGCGCCAGTGAGAGAGAGAGAGAAGTCTAACTAAACTTAAAAGTCATTTGTTCTTGTTTCGTAAATGGCTTTTAAATTCCTTTTCATATTCTTCGCCACCTTCTTCTTCTCTTCTCTTGCTCAGTCACTCACAGTTCATAATTCACAGGAAAGAAGCAAAGTCACCATAAGTCAACCTGTACAAAGCTATACAACAAATTCATAATCTCATGCATGCCAAATGATGCACTCTTTCTTTATCTTATCTCCATCATCACTATATAATAACTTGATTTTTGTATTATTTATTTGCGAGACAAGTTAAGAAAATGCTTTCTCATGAAATACTTTTTAAACATAGTTTAATAATAAATAACATAACTTAACACAGTAGCATATTTTCAGACATGAAGGTGCTAAAAATGCAGACAAGAATTCTTTCCTACAGAATATGCCTGCTTCTTTATATGGGGCGTGTACCTGCAGTAACAGTGTTTCGAATTTCCAATTTAAAAATTACTAAAGGAAATTAATTTTGATTTCCTACAGAATATGCCTTCTTTATATGGGGCGTGTACCTGCAGTAACAGTGTTTCGAATTTCCAATTTAAAAATTACTAAAGGAAATTAATTTTGACATGAATTTTAGAAGTATTATTATTTTACCATACCTAAAACGCGTTTCCATTAATAAATTTCTAATGAAGCTATCAAGCAAATACATTAAACAGGTAATAAAATCGGGATAATTTTGCTAATCAAATCCGATCAAGATTTTTATTATTATTATTTCACTGTGAAATTCATAAAATCGTGTTGTTTAAATGGACGGATATATGTGGACAAGCAACTACTTATATTTATTTATTACTACATTTTTTCTACAAACCAGAGCAGGTATAGCCTACCAGTCAGTTAATTCATTCCAATGAGTTTTAAATTATATATTCAAATTCCATATTATTTTACCTTAAGCTCACAAATGAATTATTATTTTATTCAGTGAAAAAGAAACTACTAAACATGCGTTCTCCTTCCAAAAATTATTCTGGTCACACGACTGAAATTATGCTGGTCTAGTTACAAGGTACTTGGAATACATACACTAGCAAAAAACCCTTAATACAATAATTTAATCTAGATATTGAATTACAAATTTCTCGATCGATACCTACCGCAAAAAAACTCGTACACGTAAAAACCTAGTAACTTCTTTTTAGCTACCTATAATCAATCCCTATTTATTTGCCCCCTGTTCATTTACAATTCATTACGTAAAATTGCAAACAATTTCATAATTTATGATTTAAAAAAATCAATTCAGCCTGGATTTTTGATGGCATCACTGTAATGCTATGAATTTTTATCTACCGGTGCGGCCAAGTATTTACATAACATTTATTTCAAAAGTATAATCTACAAAATTGCTTGTTTCAAATAGCTTTATTATATTATAACTTATAATAATGTTAAAGGTACTTCATTTCAGTTTGAGGTTGAAAGATGACGACGCTGACAATGATACGGCGTATCTTTTTGTGTGGTTCTAGCAGTTATTGAAGTTTCATCAGCAGCACTCTCACTACAAACATGATAATCCACTAAAAATCTACTTAGCCAAGTATTCAACAAGAGCGGAGGGTTGTTTGTTGCCAACAGTATAGCTTATTTGTGGTTCTAGCAGTTATTGAAGTTTCATCAGCAGCACTCTCACTACAAACATGATAATCCACTAAAAATCTACTTAGCCAAGTATTCAACAAGAGCGGAGGGTTGTTTGTTGCCCACAGTATAGCTTATACACTAATATACTGCATGCATGAATGTGTAATTCGATTCCCTCTAGATTATACACAGCTCATCTTAATCATCATCATGATGATCATCATCAAGCTGTGGTGGTACACTGGTGGTAGTGCTAAGAACAACATCCATCCAGCAGCATCCAAAATGTACGTTTTTTATTATGTTACAGCTTGCAGGCATATTCTCTGCTCTGATCATCATCATCATCACCACCACCAGCATTACAGCAGCAGCAGCATCCCCCGGTCGGTAGCCAAGGCGAGGAATTTTTAGATGGAGCACACAGAAGCAAGAACATAGTCAGTGGCAGCCAGGAGGTAAATTATTAAATTGTCCTGCCTCTTGGAATTTAGATCTTCACGAAAATCATCCCACTCTGATTTACACACGAAAAATAAGCAAGCAGAAAAACTAACATCCTTTAGGCACAAGTAAAACCTGCTGCTCAAAAAATAAATAAATGGCATGTTACCGCTTTATATCACGTTTTTTATATAAGAGAAAAGCAAATTTGTGTAAAGTCAAGTTGCAAATGACAGGCTAGTAAAACAAACAAAACAACAAGAACAACGGATGTAACAACAACTCACAAGTTAAACCAGAAAGGAGTTTAGGGCCAATACCAACCAGCAGTGAACTTGAAAATTACTATGTATAATAATTTTTCCCGAAAATTAAGTAGTCCTTCTTTTCATTCTTCTGTGTTACTTTAGTTACTTACTACATAAAAAATGTTTGGATTGGTTTGAACATTATTGCTGATTTGGAAGTAGTAGTAGTTGCTCTTCTGTTCTTGCTGCAAATGACAATAATGGGAGAGGTCCTGTTGTTTGCGGAGGATTATGTGCGTAAAACATGCAATATTTAATAATATCATGACAATCTACCATATACATGTACACTTTTAAGATAATCATATTTTTTTGTTTCAAATTTGCTTACTTATTCTTTTTGTTATGGTGGTGCGTATACTCACTCACTCGTTATCTCCACTGAGTAAACGCTTCCCATAAATAATTCTGTGTATTAACTTAAATAAATATTACTACTGTTTCCTTCAGCTGACTTCTTGGGATTATACTCACTTTTTTACGCTTTCAACCAGCCAAACCAACAAAACTAAAAAAAGTGTATGTAATGCACACTCATAGACGCAGAGTACTCTCATGCAATAGTGCTATGGTGAGATGCGATAATTTGAAATGGACATTACCACAAATTCTCATGTCAGTATTAAATATAATAAGTTTTTCTTGATCCGTAGCCAAGAAGCTACTATTACAGCAGCAGAAGTAGTAGTTTTGGGTAGCTTGACTGACTTTTCCTTTACAAGATGAGAGGTTGGTTTGGTGTGCTGGGGCATAATATTTATTTACTGGAGATAAATGACCAAGTGTGTGACCACCACTTGTTTCTTTGATTTGCTCACAGGATTTTAAATTTAATGAGCTCGTAGCACGAAACACGCTATATATTTATTTTTTGGGGTAAAACATTCAAAATGGTAATACTGTAATATTATAAGGTTTGAAGAAATGGTAATGTTTATTTTACTAATTTTTTAGGGGAAAAAGATGTGCACAAAAGCTATCATTTTCTTGTTTTTGATGAATAGACAGTCATCATGTCTCGTTACCGGACTGAGTGTGTGTGCGTTTGGGACAATGAACTTGGACAATATTTGTACTTTCTTTTTAAAAATTTACAATGCTAATAAAATAAATTTAAAAAAAGGAAAATGCTGTTTACTTTTCATTTAAAAAATATAATTTGCCAAAAGTAAACTAAGTCTATATTCCTGAAGGGTTGTTAAAATATTTCCTGAAATTTAATTTGTTCGATATTTGAAGCACAACGAGCGCAGTAACAGCTTATTTTTTATTCTTCAACTCCTCCCAAATGTGATTTTTGATCAGTTTGTTGCACAATTTTATCATGAAGATGATCGATTTTAGAAGTTCAACAAGGTGTATGATTTACACACACAGCAGTATACAAAGCNTTCAACAAGGTGTATGATTTACACACACAGCAGTATACAAAGCAATGTGCATGTTTTTTTCTACGTCAGTAAAAAAACGTCTTTTTCTAGCAAATTCCTTCGTATGTGTACTCACTAGAAAATGTGAGTCATCTTCCGTGTGGATGCATCTCTTGATTAACTCATTTTGATTAGAATGTAGTAGCCTCAGGGCAGGAAAAAAAGAGGAATGATGAGAGAGATATATTAGAACTAGCTAAAAGCCGTCAACTAGTTTTTTTATGGATGGAGGAATGCAACCTTGCAGATTGACAACACTGTAAAAAAGTATAAAATAGTTGGGTTGCAAATCAAATCTGAATTTTCTCCATGGCTCGTAATACATTATATTAATTACTATAATATTCCAAAACGGTTAAATTTTTTAAATATCTGGATTTAATTATTTTTTCCAACTGACTTCCGTGTTTATTTTTTAACCTAATTGTTGGTAACTCTTCTATTCAGTCATACTTCAAGAAAGTGGCATTTAACTTGTCTAAACATAAATATTAACAATCAACATGAGAAATACTACTATTTTTTGAAAAATCCTAAATCCTCGTCGGTTTTTATCTAAGAACGGCTGAAACAGCTAAATTAACTTTTTAAGGATTACTTTAACCATTTTCATGAGCAGATACTGCACTTCTCTCAGACTCATATAGTTGTAGTAAGCACTGTTGTCAAGCGAGTAAGTAACCTGAGTCGACCTTTTGTACATATCTTGTTACCTCAACATCTCTCAGGGGCTCTTTTCTTCCTTTCTCTCTTTTTTGTTTTAACAAAGCAACTCCAAACACAAACACTCCATTTTTTATTCAGTGCACAGAGCAAGACTAAAAAATATTGTAAAGTGGAGCGCGCGGGGGTGAAAAAGAAAAAAAGTTAACTGTTTTCTGTTTTTACCATTGCATTGTCCTATAGTTGCCGTGCATCACGACAACAACAAGCACACTGTAAAAAAAGTATACAACGATATGATGCTGGTGATGGTGTGATATCTCCCCTCAAAATCTCTCTCTCTCTGTGACGAGAGTCGAGAGAGAGGAGACCCCTTGTTTCAAACAATAATATTTCATCTCATAACATTCACTTTATATTCCGCTCACATTACTTGCACTATTCCACAGCACAACAAGAGGACAAGAAACAGAAAAAAATATATAAATGTGTACCGGTGAAACAGCAGGAGCAAAAAAACTAAATTTGTCTTATCCGTTTCTTCTTCTTCTAATACTCCTACTGTTTATGATACACTGCATTTTATGATCTTACAAGAAACAAAACAAAAAAAAATCTACTTTTTTCCCCAGTTTAACATGTACATTTTGTAACAACAGCGAATGTACTAGCAGTCGTATCGTCAATTTTTTTTGGAGCTGAATTTGATATTCAGAGAGAACAACAGGAGTTGCCATATTTTACACTTTTTAAGCCGACTGGGAGCAAAAAAAGCTGAAGCTTGTAATGTGTTTGTGTGCGTACACACCTTTCTGGTCGGACGTACATGCATGCTTGCCTTTTTTACGGGAAAAATTCCCCTTTGGGACTTGTCATGAGTAAGAAAAAGGAAAGACAGCACAAGTAACCAAGTAAAAAGCTACTTTTGCTGGTATTTTTTTGTGAAGTTGCTTTTCTTTCAAAATTTAAACGTTTTAAAATTTACAAACTGCTGCTCTATGTCTACAATTTCTAGTGAAATGGTTAGTTAAGCGTTTAAAAGTTAACGTAGGTACGTTTGTGTGTAAGCATTTCTTGTTCTTTAATCTTAAAACCGTTTAAACTTACTCTTAAGTTTATTACAAGTAATCATAATAGAGTGTTTACTTCACCTTTGTTACATTTCCACCTTTCACGGGCATGGTTTCTTTTTCGTGTTCACCTACAATGAACGACTTTACACATGTTTATATTTTTCCACCACCTTCATCGGACCGAACGACTGCTCCCATTTTTAAGAGAGAGAGAGAGAGAAGCCTGAGAAAATTTTTCGAAAGTGTGACTTTGTACTTATATTACTACAGAAGCTTAATGCTCAGCATTTCATTACAATGTACACCAAGATAAGATGTACACGCAAGATAAGCATGCAGCTAGAGAGTTGGTGTACGTTACCTGAAAATTTTTAAAAATTAGTGGAACAATATATTATGCAGATATGTATGTACAGTATGATATATTTATATGTACCTACACGCATACTTTATGCTCGCATACGCAATAATCTTTTCTCCAGATTTCTCTTTCGTGTTCACCTACAATGAACGACTTTACACATGTTTCTATTTTTCCACCACCTTCATCGGACCGAACGACTGCTCCCATTTTTAAAAGAGAGAGAGAGAAGCCTGAGAAATTTTTTCGAAAGTGAGACTTTGTACTTATATTACTACAGAAGCTTAATGCTCAGCATTTCATTAAAATGTACACCAAGATAAGATGTACACGCAAGATAAGCATGCAGCTAGAGAGTTGGTGTACTCTACCTGAAAATTTTTAAAAATTACTGGAACAATATATTATGCAGATATGTATGTACAGTATGATATATTTATATGTACCTACACGCATACTTTATGCTCGCATACGCAATAATCTTTTCTCCAGTTCACTAATCTCATTAATCACAACAAAAGCGAAACTAAGCATTGATATGCATGAGATTTTGGAATTTGTTGAGTTTGCTCTTTAAATAACTAACCCTTTCGCAATCAAATTATTATGTGTATGCATGCATGCATGCATAGGCACATGACCACCTTCTATTATTCCATTTTCATTTCAAATCTCCACACAGAACTAGCTCTTCAACTCAACAAAACATCAACATGCACGTAAGCAAAATGCTAGACATGCTTCAACTCTCTCTCTCTCTCTTTCCATCTTCTCATCTCCAATTATTGCAGTGAAAGAAAATATCCTGACTTGGCATTAGCACTTGTACTTTTATTATTATTATTATTATTATTTGCTTCCAGAAGCACACAGTGAGTACTTGCCGTGTTGTTCCTCCAAGAACCGCAACAAAAAACCAACACACACACATACACACACCTTCCCTCCAAACTAACTGAATGAGTGAGTGAGTTGCCTAGGCAAAGACCTACTTAAAGACAAGCTCTCTCTCTCTCTGTTAGTTGTACACAGTACACATATTATATTGTTTGTTAGTTCAAAATTTGCATTTGCATGATTCCTCC
>JAHZMT010001335.1:0-36479 GCA_027743785.1 Sinhomidia bicolor
CATTATTAGATTTACACAAATATTATGTAATGAATATCTCTTGTTTCATGACTTTGAAAATATTACCGACGATTATTCTTGTAAATACGATGAAAATTAAATGAACCAAGTTATTTTCTCAGATACTTAAAAATAAAAATGATGATAAGTATAATTGAGTACGTTACGTCACATAATAAATGCTTTCTATTAATACACTAGTAATGAAAAATCACGCCCATCATCATGACTAAGATAGCTAATATAGAGATGCATGTCAATGCTATCATTATGCATAGTTTCCGAAATGATTTCAGCGAAATCCTTTAACCTTTAAAGCAATAATTTAAATACAAAAGGAACATTTGTACTTACCCATGACTTGAACTCTGCAGATAGCGCACGTATCACATTCAACATCCCACGACCACATCGCCACTGCATTCCATTTCTTAAGAGTAAACATTTTCTCATTTTTATTATTGTCCAATTCCGCACTTCCAACGTCCATCATTTCATCCGCTGGACCGGAACCACTAGACGCCATGTTTTCTGACAAAACCACAAAGACATGGGAAAATAAAATTAATAAAATGATTTAAAGATGTCACTGCACTGATATTAAAATTAAATTTTAACAAAATGAAATGCAGGATTTTTTGAGTGAAGAATTGGAATTTATTTATTTTAAATTAAAAACTGATGTTTTGATTTATATGTCATAAATCCTCATAAGGGAAGATTTAATATTAAAATTGTGCGCATATTATTAATGCATAAATTTTAACAGTACCCAAAAGTTTCAGCTTATGAGCTTATCAATCAAGTAATGTGAACTCAAGTATAAATACAACTTTCCACTAATGCTTTATACCGATTACAACTTACCACAAATTACCACAAGTCTTGTAACAATTAAAACTGAAAAACTTTTGAGCACAAAAAATTGAGCGAAATAATAGCAATGACTTAACAAAATACTCTCGTCGATCCAAACTAAACCTTCCTTTCCACTTCTGTTGACTTCAAATATAGTGAAAGAGTTAAGCGTATAAATATGATGTTGCTGTTTTCTTCACAAACTTACAGTTGAATGATATTTTTTTTAAATAAAACTTATTTTTTTATTAAAACCTTTTAAAAATTCTGTTTTTAGGGGAATATATTTTTCCGGTAGGCGAATAGATTTTCTTTGTCAAATTGTTATTGTTGATCAGCTAGCTTATACTTGAGTTTTAGTTTTCTAAATGCTCTCAAATGCACACTTGTTGGGGCTACTTGGCAAGTACAAGCAAGTTGGCGCGGTGAAAGCACATGATTGTTTATTTATGTAAAAGCATCTCGTCGTAAATAAAAACAGATGAAAAGAATAAACAATGAAATGTCACTTTTTACTTATCGTGTTCGAAAAAAGAATAGACACTGATCATACGGATGACGTGCTGAGTACTGGAAACGCTGGAGAAAACAGTTTCTGGCATTTGTTAAGTTTCTCTGTAACGAAATCAATTGTTGCTGTGTTTGTGTTGTTGGTAGAAAAAAGTTTGAAGATAATGGTCAATTATTTACATTCAACATTAATTGAGCTTTCTGGGTTGCTGCTAATTGTCAAGCATTTTGTGAGGTTTACCCCAGCCCAAGTTGTCGCTGCTTAATGCTTGGGTGGCGACGGAGGTGGCAAATAGTCAGTTACCAGCTAGCATTGCGAGGAGGAGGGTTTGGTTTGAAATCGGATTTAATTTGTAGGTTGTAGGTAGCAAATCTGAATAGTTGGTTTAGTTATAGTAATTATTTTTAAGCGAACGGTTTTGTTGATGGGATGGGAGCCGAGACTAGTAAGTCTGCATATTCAACATTACCAGCAGGAGGTGATGTAGGTGATAATGCAGCTTATTCTAGAAGACATCCTCAAATTACTAAAAGATCCCAATCTGTGCCTACTAACTCGGAAGTAGTTGACGATGACGATGCAGGTACTTTTATTTTTAAAAAAATATTTTGTTAATAGTTACACAACACAAGTAGTGTTGAGATGACTAGATGGTTACCTATAATGTCTTTTTGCAGTTTCTTTGCGGAAGGAGTCATTGCAGCGGCAACGAAGTTCAATGATAGTTGTGAGTCGAGGTAATGACTCATCAGTTAGTGAAGATCCTTTGATGAAGAAACTGGAAGAACTGCATTTTTTCTATCCCTTAATGCACGATGTGGAGAAACGGTCAGGACTATTTGGAACGTACAATAAACGAGCTCTTCATGATATACAAGCCAAAATACAGTCATTTCCTGCTTTAAAAATTGTCAGAATGTATGAAAACAGACTAAAAGACCATGCAGATGCGACTTCCGTTAGACAGGGAGAATTAACTTGTCGAATTCGAGAAACTGATCAAATGGTCAACTTAATGCTCAAAAGTTACAGTGAACGTGCCAAGGTCACTGCGAAACATGTTGACAGACTAACCAAAATGGACGATATAAAAAAGAATCTGAGCAAGTGTCAGGAAACGTTTAATGAGTGTATTGCGATTATAGATTTGCTTAGCGAAATGCTTCCTGAGGATGAGAAACTTGAGGGATTTTCTCCGTGGGTCGATGAACAAGCGTCCGAGTGTGTTGATGATAATACCTGAAACAGTAATACCATTTTATATAAAAAGTAACGATTATACTTCAGATTCGATTTGCACAGGTATACCAACGATGCTTCCATTTGCTTCAAAACGACTATGCCTTATTTTTCAAGCATTGTATTTATAGTATTATACCAATGTAATTTAACTCATATTTCATATTTTTAATGAAAAACGATTCAATGTACGATATTTCTAGGATGCCTTTTCTGTATGTTTTGAGCAGTGAATATTATATGGCCACATTACCAAAAATTCTGTAGCTTACAAATTGCTGACATTGTAGCTTGGTTTATGATTAAAATGCGTACTATTTTTTGAGAAGTTGGAGACTAAGAATACGAAGGCTGTGATACATAATATTGTAAAGTATGAGTTAAACAGAATTCAAAATATAAAAGACAATCAAATTAAACTTAAATTTTATTTATTTTTTGCTTTTATCGGCACACATATTGTAATTATTGATGTTAAAATAATATCGTCACAATATCATTACTTTATTTTAACACATTACGGGATCCGGGGCACAACCACTGCGTTTATCATAAATAATCAACATCTTGACTTGGAGAATAATAGGTAACTTCATCACTAGGAATCACCATGATAAGACAGTACATATTATTATTTTTATCTTGCAATCCTTTTAATCAACAAAACCGTTAATGATCTAGTTTTCTACATTGAAAATGCTATTCATATGCCTAACACGATAAGTAAGTTGCTTGCGGTAAAGGATTATTAAGTTTTTATAATAAAAACATGCAAAGATTAGTACAAAAAAGAAACAAATTTAGTGCACTATAAAAAGTACAACAAAAATATGAAAACGGTCATAGAAAAACAATGCTGCGTGTGTAACTTAAAAACAAGTAATAGTTATAAATAATTTAATCTAAAAAGTCGTTGCAACTATCCCAAGTACTTTATGCAGTTAAAACTCTTTTCGCGTTTTTATCAGTCAACCAACAGTATATATTTGCACAGATTCTGGCTTAGCTGGGCGAATTACGCAAGGGGCTGTACAAATTTCTGTAATGGCAAGCCAGCATTGCTCCGAATATCTGAAATAGTAAAAGATATCTGCGGTTGTAAAAATCGATAACATACCCACCCACCACAGACATAATTATTCATCTTTGAATTAAAATTCAAACTAAAAATATCACAACGATTCACTATAGTTTAATAGTCTCAAGTGAATGTCATTTTTAATAGCAATATTGATTTTAATTTAACAATACGATAATACCATATATTCATTTATCACGTTCCCTACAACTAAAAATACCACCATTGAAGAATTATGACGGAAGCTATGATGTGCATAGGTAAAAATGGGGATAAAATTCTTCAATATCCATAGATTGGAAATATTTGTTTATGAAGTGCTTATCAGTAGACTAGTGCAATTACATTAGAATACGGTGAAATATACTTTTTTAAACCCCAGACAGAAAATAATTAGGTAATAGTACGTTGTTTGTGTTTATCTACAATGATTTGTTAGTTGAGTCCAGAGAAGAGAGAAAGCGACTACTAGCTAATTTAATAATAACTAATTAGTAGTAGGATTAAATACCGATATATACACAAATCGCATTAAACATTATAATTACTCTAAAAAATCATAATAATAACTTAATTTTGCTGCCCTTTGGGTAAATACGTTTATTAGGATCAAGGTGACAGTTACATACACACGACGATACAACAGTGATAGGCATATACAAAGATAAGGTCAATCTGGTCTAGAATATTGACTAGCAGTAAAGTATTTCATGCGAGATAGTAATAGAAAAGCGTCATTTTATTTCCAAGGACCATATCACAAGGAGGAGAGAGAAGATTATCTACTCCAAATGAAGCCACTCGAAGATAATTATAAAAATGCGGAAGGATTGCCTCCCGATGGATCCTTCTGGTTGCGATACCGGACAGTGAGCCAAACGCCAATAAACTGTGCATCATTACCAGACAGACAATCCAAACGTGTAATCAATTTACATTTTCAGAGAAATGTACACAAAATATTATTATAAATAATAACGACAAAAATTTCGCTTTATATAATATAACTATACAAAGGAAAATGAAACTTTAAAAAACTACATTATACATATACAGGGGAAAACATGAACTACTACTATTTTTCAATTTTGTAAATTATAGTTTGCTCACCTCAGTAAAACTAAAGAAGAGTGAAACCCCACCGGTAATATCGAAAGCATCTCCAATCACCTCTTGGATTTTTTCAGAACAAGTGTGACAAGTGCAATTAGTATTGGGTTTGCCAGGCAATCCAGCACAGTTGCAGCCGACCTAGAAAGAAAAGGTTAAATAGCTTACATTTGGTACAAGAATAAAAAAAACTATAATTTAATATTGTCCTCACAACATCTTCGCAAGTAGGATGATCAAGGGGTGCTGGGTCGGAGATATTATTGTACCCACAGCAAGTAAACTGTCGTTGGACAGCGTCCTTGGTTGAATTTCCAACTGAATAATTATAAAAATTAATGAGCACATGCGTATTAAATGTTTTATACAAGTTGTAATTTTCTAAAATACATACCCGATCATTGTAGCATAAAGTCCTCCAGCGCTGACAATTAGAAGAAAAATTCCACAAGCTATGATTCCGCCAATCTGAAAATATAAAATTTCAGCCTTCTGTGTAGCAAAATACTATACTTATAACAGTAATGAATCAATGATTGATGATATAAATGTTTCTTACAATAGGCAATCCCAGAAGTCCATTTGATGAATGGTATTTTGTAGCTAGAGTTATCAAGTATATTGCTACCCCCTTGAAAAGCAAAAAAAATAAGTACATGATCAGAAATTAAAATTTAGTCAGTTATAAATAAACAGCTAATTATTATTAGTGACTTACAATATAAAACACATTGAGAACCAGAAGTGAATTTCTTGAGCACCTGAAGCCACCCCACATGATGAGATATATAAGTTATTCAAGACTTCCAAATAAAAACACGCAATCCACAGACAACTACCTGACTCCCTTTACACTAGTCAAGATTAATAACTTTTTGCAGCAATAATTGAAGATGTAATTGACGCACACAAAACGCTGAAATAAAACAAAGAATTAATCATACCTTATTATTTATTTTATATTCCAAGTCTTAAATTAAATGCATCTCCTCGCCATCATATTCTCTGCTCTTTTCCTGAAATCGTCTTCCAACAAACACGTACATATGCATGTATGTATAATGTATGTATATAGACAATACATCTCTCCTTGATTTTATTTATACCTGTTCCGTTGACTGTATATTTTCCACCTTCCACTTCCAGTGTTCAACACCACCACCACCCCCACACTCTCTCGAGAATCCGATCCGAGAAATCCAACACTCCGAAACTAAAACATCTGCTTCTTTTTAATATTTTTATGGTGTATATATTCACACACAATTTTATCACTTGACTATTATTATTACACCAGGAAGAACTGCCGTCTGTCCGTCCGTTCAGCCACTGGCTACTACCGACCGACCACTTTGGAAAAACGAGAAGCAACAGTCACCTACCACCACACCACCTTTACCTACTGGAATTCCTTTTAAAAATCATACATTCATACATATTATCCTTATCTTTTGTTTCTACTTGATGAGAATTCACAAATCATCAGCACTTGTACAAGTTTTACATGAAAACAACAACCAAGCGCTTACCAATGACTAAGGAAAAAGTTTTCTTTTTTTTAATTTTGTTATTTATTTATCACTTGTTTGTATAGTAAAGAAAGGTTGCTAAACGGCTTCTTTCCGTTCGTAGTAGATCTTTGTATAATATGACTCAAAGACATATATAATTATGTATATATAACTTTTCTGTATATTTAATATATAGCAAATCAGACTTTATGTTGAGATCCAATGAAATATAATATTTTTATGAAAGATCAATTCAATGTAACTCAAAACCAAATCTTTTCTTTTTAAACTTATGGTTTTCTGCGCTGCCACTGCCACTTCTGCTACTACTACTACTGTGCTGCACTGTTACTGCTGCGCTGCTGCTGCCTTTTCTTGATGATAGCAAATAGCAGTTGATAGATTGATAATAGCTCTTATCTGTTCTCAAATTCCTCTTTCCTCTTCTTTTCTGGTTTCGTTTACAATCTCTCTCTCTCTCTCTCGTTTCTTTGCAGTTTACAGTTTAAAGTTTGTTTTTCGATAAAGTGGCTTGTAGTACCATTGACCACTGTAAAATGAAGGAGTTGTCTATCTAGACATTCTACATAACATACATCAATAATTATTAAAAGCTCATCATCAAAAATAAAAAAATGATTTTAGCTCGTAGAGTTTGCCTGACGCCTGTATCAAATTATTAAAAATGTAATGAATAGTGAATACCATCATCATCATCGTCATCGTGGCTGCCTACAGCTCATTGCGTTGCTGCGTCGTATTGTCCGCTTTTAGTTTAGCATATATATATTTATTGTAATAATCACTGTCACAAATTATGGCATATATCACCACAACATGCATATTTTATGCGCACAAAATTATATATATCATTTTTATGCTTGTTTACAGAAGAAGCCATGCATAGTCAGACAGAGTCGTAGTCGTACTTACGTAAATGCAAATAAGTACGGTATCAAGTAACTTTACCCTTTTCCTTTCCTTTCCTGAAAAAAATTGCGCTCGATGTAATGGTAGTATGTATTTTTTGTGTATTGATAAAGTGATAGATAATGTATGTTAGTAGTAGTTGGTTGGATTGTTTAAATAGTTGGTCTATACTGTCGATATTACTGAATAGTTTGGTACTGGTTTAGTTTACATACAATAAAATGCGATGATGTTGAATTACTGAAGAAGTTTTTTTACTACATATTATATTTTATTTTTATAACTTATGCATGCAATATTCTCGTTTGGCTTACACGACACAAACAATATTAAAATCCATGCTCCATGCAAACATACGCCTTTTTTGGTCTTCCTTGGGCATTGTAAAACAGAGCGGCTCGGATACAATTTCAAGGATACACGTTGTTCTGCTTACTGCTTTCGGACTATATGCTCTTTTGTCCAAAAAGTTTAGTAAAAACAAGTAAAACTGCCGAAGTATGAATGTAATGATAATATGATACGCCAATATGAAGGATGATGCAACAATTGCTTGTTTGAAAAAGCAATAATTGTTAATAGTCGGTCGGGCATTGTTGTTGGTTTTTGATTGAAAACGAAAAAACGTTGCCAATATATCAGATATAGTATTATTATTGTGTTCTATTCTATACAGAAATGTAAAAGTTTGTCATCGTGTGTGCGGTTGGTTATCTCACGTGGGTTTGGCTTGTGCAACTTTCAGGTGCCACTTTATTAGCCACACACAACTTGTTTGTTTACGTTTACATCACGTAACACCAAATGGTGGAGTCTTATCTTCTTCTGATGGTTGGGTAGAGTAGAAAAAGATCTTATCAAATGAGTGGAGTGGCAATCAAGAGTAGAGGCCGGCATTCAACAGTTTAATTGAAAAGTTTGCTAGAAAACAGTCAAAACGGTTTGTTTGTAGTACGACGCTTTACAGTGGTTTGTGCGCACAGTGAATGCACGTGCATGGCGATCAATGATCAAGACATCTCGCCAGAATAGATGTCTCTAAAAAAGGTTAATATTACCTTTACACTACTGTACAGTTTATAAATATAGTCTTAAATTAACATTCATATTTATTTAATCTGCAGGAGAAACAAAATTTTTTGAACGAATGACTAATTTCTCGATTCTCACACTGTAAGATGACTTCTTCGGGCAATACTATGGACGAGAAGCAGTTCCGAATTACTCCCACCCAGCAAATGCTGTCATCGTGTACTGGAGCAATCTTGACATCTCTTTTAGGTATCGTTTAGTTTGGATTCTTTCAAAAACAATTTTTTTTTCTATGAAGATCTGTGGTGGTTAATAAATATTGCCTATATTTGCATTTTGCGTTTAGTGACCCCACTAGATGTCGTCAAGATTAGGTTGCAAAGCCAACAAAAAGCTTTGCTTTCTAATCGTTGTTTTTTGTATTGTAATGGATTGATGGACCACATTTGTCATTGCGTTAATGGAAAAGTAAATGCTTGGGTAAAGAGACCTGGCCATTTCACATCTACCATTGTAAGATGATAATCCATTTGCCAATTTTATTTTTGTTTTTATGACCAAATCTTCAGTACTTAACATTAAATATATGTTGAATTTTATCTTTTTTATTCAGGATGCTTTTCAGAAAATTGTTCGAAACGAAGGAGCTCTTTCTCTATGGAGTGGCTTACCTCCGACCCTAGTCATGGCTGTTCCTGCAACTATAGTTTACTTTGTATCTTATGAAGCTTTAAGGGTAAGGATGATTGACCAGTACAAGGCAACAACAGGAAAGGCTGAATATCCCGTATATCTTCCCCTCTTTGCTGGAGGACTTGCTCGATTATGGGCTGTTACGGTAGTCAACCCACTAGAACTTATCAGGACGAAAATGCAATCTAAAAGATTAACATATCAAGGTACGACGACGATTTATCAATACATTCTAAAAGTCACAATCTAATTGCTATATTATAAGTTAAAATTGACATGACCGTTTTGAATGTTTCAGAATTAAAATTTGCGTGCATAGATCTTTACGAAGCTCGTGGTATTCGAGGATTTTGGTTGGGTTATTTGCCTAGTATAACAAGAGATGTACCTTTCTCGGGTTAGTGTTGAATTTTGGCATTTTGCAACTTACGTTGGTGTAAATATTGCAGTTAAAAAGCATGAGTGTTTCAATTTTTATAATATTTCAGCAATATATTGGGGTTGTTACGAAGCTCAAAAGAAAATTTTTAATATGCAGCAGCGTCAAGAAACTCCAGTTTCGTTTAGTTTTGCCGCTGGTGCAGTAGCAGGCTCGGTAAGAGGGTACATTAATAATTACTCACCATATTAAGCCTTATGGTACTTATTGGGACTAGTTTAATTGATAATTACTTATTTAGGTTGCGGGCACAGCTACACTGCCATTTGACGTTGTTAAAACGCACAAACAAATAGAAATGGGAGAAGTAGACTTTAAAATAAAGGGTAAATATTCTCGTATTCAAAAGTCAGATCGTTTAAATGTATGGTTTCAAAAAACTTTGCATGATTTAAAACATTTTTTTGTACTTTAGATAGGAAATTGACTACTACAACAGATATCATTAAAAAGATATATCAACAAACCGGAATTAATGGACTTTTTACCGGGTTAGTTCCCCGAATAGTCAAAGTAGCTCCAGCCTGCGCCATAATGATATCCACATACGAGTACGGGAAAACGTTTTTCACGCGGTATAACAAAAGGAAATACGAGGAGAAGACGAGTAGTCGTTCTGACTCCTGACAGTTGACCAGTTTTCTTTGTTTCCGTTAATGTACTGGTTCTTATCCTATGGCAAGAAATGTCAATAAAAATAATGCTATAATTTTATATTTAGGGGTTATATTACTGGACAAGACAATACTATTAGACTAAACGTAAAGAAATGTGATGAACTAGTAAAATATAATGAAAACTGACATGAAAAGAAACATTCGCAATAAAAGCTACTTACCATTTCCACCTAGTATATTGTTCTCCTGTATCATCATCATCATCATCATCATTCATCCATGCTTAACGAGGAGAGATGCTCATTTTGAAGGACATGACAATGAAACAATTTGATATATATGTATTCACTCCTACAGACAGCATTTACGTATGCTGCAATTATTTGTGCAAATATTCCAGACGAAGTCAAAATTCTTTATATTAGTCTTCCTTTTCCCAGCATTCTTTAAAAAAAAGATTTTCACAGGAAAAATCTTGGCTATTGTCACTGACGCCATGGGTCTTCCTCACCTTGCATTTAGCAAGGCGACACAAAGTCGGCTACCAAAAATTGTACAAAAAATAAGGATTTTTTCTACCGCCACACCAATCAATTTCATTTTTTCTATTTACCTACAAGTTCTTCAACTCCGTGTATATATTCCATCATCATCTCTCCAGTGCTCATGTATTTTCTCATGACAAGCCTTATATTTTTTGAATTATTCATGTGATGTTGATGTTGTTGTTCTTGTTTTGTTATGCTTGTTACACCAACAAACCTTTTCATTTTCGTACTCACCCACAAAAGTAAAGAGGAAAAAATCGCATGCAATGAATATGCAACAAACTGCAGCAAAAGGTTGTTGCTGTTTTCTTCTTGTACATATTCCAGTCTTGAAAATTTTCTGCAACAAAGCCAACAATCATAATTATCATCATGAATCATCACATGATCCACCTCAGCGCAAAAATATCAAAAACATGTAAAAGTGGAACAAGTTGGACTGCATGACAAGTTGAGCCCTTCAAAATAGTATGATTTATTTGCTCCATCACATAATTCCTCACGAACGACGCGAAGTTGATAATGATGATGAGTGCCTCTACTGTAGATACTAAAAATGCCAAAAAGCGTCTCCGTCTTCCGAATAGATTTTTTTACCTACGGCAATTCACACTCTTTAGACTAGCTATTTACCTGAATCCCTGTACTCTTTACTCTGGACCACTTTTTTATACTAGAGGATATTATATCAACGAATATGGGCTATGATTATTTAATACCTACTTCAAATATTTTGCAAAATGTGGACAGCAATATGATGAGGATAACGAACATTACATATGTAGTGAAAACGAAGTAAATTCTACTATTGCCCCGGCTATCTCATCTCATGTCATCATGTCTGCTATAGTCTGCTTCTGCTTTACTACTTTACTGCTGGAAAATAATTCAACTCAATCAATCACGACTTTCGCTAATTTACCGATGCGAGATGCGACGCTGTGTGCAATGATGCATGCATGGGCAAACAGCTTTGTTGTGTCTTCCTACAACTCTTGCTCTTCTTAGCCTGCAAACAGATTCTGATTTTACATTATGATAACGATAATGACCGTATTAATAATTATTATTTATGTGCGTAGAAATGTCTTGCACCAGTGACCACACAAGTGTACAAGTATGATATTCATTAAAAACGTCTTTTATCAAGTGATTGATGACGATGACGCGATTTTGACAAAAATACATATACTTACATACATACTGTAACTATCAATGAAATAAATAAACATATCAACATATACACACATCAAACTATATAATGATATTTTAAAGTCCATCCCAATAAATTCTCATCATCCACTTATCCATACAATTTTTAAATTTTTAACAAGTTATAAATATACATTATCTCATACAACTACAAATAAAACTTGCACACACAAGTAGCTAAAGAAAAAGAAATACTAAATACTTTACATTCCATTGATTGAGACTTGAATTGTTGTATAAAAGTTTGTGGAAACATTAATCATGGCAAAGTGGCACTGGCACTTTACATACATTTATCCATTTCTTCAAAAAATGTAATATCTACTATGTATCTATCTATATGCTGTATTCAACAAGTTAAGCATGCATTTTATGCTTCCAAGTATGTGATTTGGACTGAGCGGTCCTTTGTTATTTTTTTTTTGCAAAATGTGAAGTTAAAGGAATGTACCTTGTTTAATTTGACCAAGTATACAAGTGAAATTATCTCACCCTTTTCCATTCAAAATGAACGAAAAATTACTACCATTGCCATTTTTGTGTAACATACAATATAGGGTATCACAGCATAACACAGGTCAATTTTAAATCTAATCATGCCATTACCATGCGAGATATGTATATGATTTTCATGATTCTACACGCTTGCTTGCCTACATATAACGAGCTTGTAAACTTTTGACTGGACTGGACGAGGTATTTAGCTGAATAGAATGAACGGTTGAGTGAGAGACAAACTGCCTCATCCAACCAAACGACTATCATGAATCTGATGGATTATTATTGCTTGTGATTGCGAGGACCAAAGACTATTGTTCCGGCTATTTACGCGAAAAAAAGAATAAACAGCGCATTGCCAACTTTTCAATTTATACGCTCGTTATAATGTTCATTAAATAGTTATCTGGCAGAAATGCTATTGTATAAATCAAAAAAGTAAAGGGAATATGAAAATGTTTACCTGATTTCCGGTTTAGTTGAGCGATAAGATAACGTTACTGTACTCAATGGTATCGTCATGAAAATGGGAGAACTCTTTGTCAAATCATTGAGTGGATGTTCTGAAAATGTTGACTTTTTGAGAAGGTGGATATTAAACTGTCATATGCACAATCATAATATTGGATATTTTGAGTTGAATTGAATGAGTGTGTTCTCGTTCTCTTTGATTCTAAAATAGCTATACCTATTCGTGTTTACGTATTATTGGCTTATGAATTCAAACAACTTGTTGATTCTTCAGATATTTTATTACACTGCCTGCCATGCTCTCTTCACCCTCTTCTCCATAATTCAAAAAGGGATATTCAAAACATTGCATACAATATCGCATTCCTATTAAAGAGACCCTGAAAATCTCTAGAGAATGCCTCTTGGTTCACTTCCATTATTAGAACGATGCAGGTGGGCATTAGGGATCCATTTCACCAACATTTTTCATTTCCTCACTCGCATGTCCACTACATATTTTCCCTGCAAGAAAATTAGACCTACCTCTGCTTGCTTAACTTTATCGCACAAACAGTCACTTTTCACTGTTTTTCACCATTTAAAAATAACTACAATATTTGATTTTTGTACGTGGAAAAAAGAAGGTGGGTTTTAATTGTAATCAAAGTTATTAAGCAATATTTAAATTTGGAAAATACATGAGCTTAAAGTGAATGAAAAAGGTTGGTGAAATGGACCCATGGTAGGATAGTTTATACATCCAGCGTATAATCATCAACTCAACTATTCATATAAAAGCATTTGTTCACAAATTTATGTGTAGCGGGGACTCCTCAACAACAATATACATAAATGTAAACTCTCAAAGCATTTTTTTCTGACTGCATGAGAAGGAAAAAAGGAAGGATGTACACACTTTTGGTAACAAGATAACAGGAGAAGGGCCTATCTTTTTTCTTTACTGCTGCTGCTGCTACAATGCATACTACTAAAACAGCACAGAACTGTCCATGGAACAATGCAATGATGGTAAAGTGAATTGTTACCTGGAAAGGTGAGGGATACGAACATTTGAATGTAAACCAGCGTACTTGCATGCCAAAGGAACATCCTTACATTTTTTCATCCAACACCACAGCACGACGTTTAAACATCAAATGAGGTTTTTACAACAGCAGCAGCAGAGGAAAACGATGATGCACCTCAAATGCACAAGTAAAGGCATTCAACAATGCTTGTTGTTATATCATATCATCATCATCATATTTATTTTTTCCCTTTTAATGTAATAATATACTGCAAGTAAGCATTGCATTACTTGTTGGCCAACAGAGATTGAGAAGTTACTTACCAGTGTGCTTTTTTGAGCTGAACTGGACTTTCGTAGTAAATTTAACACTATTAACACTGTACCACCAACCACCACCACCACTACTTCTGCTGCTACACAAAACGGCACGGTCAGTCTCTCAAATGTCTAGGTACCGTCGTACCGAGACCAATAGCAAGAGAAAAACTTTACTAGAAGAGACGTGAGGCAAAAGCACAAGTTGAGATAGTTGAGAATGAAGTGCACTTTTTCTATGAAAAACGTACATCTGAATATATTGCTTCTTTTCTTCAGCATTTCAAATAAACAGTGATGAAGAAACGATTCTATTTCCAGTTGGGTTTAGTCAGTCAATAAACTAACATCAAACGAGTGTGTATAGTTAACAGAGGAGAAGTACAGAGCATACACAGCGACTCATCAACAGTTTTTTTTTCGTAGTAGGAGGACAACCAGTCAGACGAGACGACGTGCGGAAACGTACATTCTACTACAACAACTTCATCATTTAGTCATTCATCATCATTATTCTTTATTTATCATCATAGATTTCATGCTATTATTGACGATATATGAGGAGGTTGTATTATTCTTCTCATAATATTTACATATCATGGGACGTGACACTATGATCGTATTATCGTCACATAATTGAAAAAAGTACCATCCTCAGCAAAAATTCCTGCCTGCCTAGGCCAAGCTAACTGTTTCATTTCTTTCTTTTGTCATTCATCTTTCCCCGTCTCATTTTCGTTTCACCTTGTCCACACAAGCAGCACGATATGAATTTGGTGCGGCGTTGTTCTGTAAATGTAAAAGAGAAAAATTGAATTGAAGTGGGATGTGAACAAAGTGACAAGGAAGAAGTGGATCTGATGAATGAGGCTGATCATGGATCTATATTAAACAAACACACACACACATCGCAAACACCGAGTAAGGCTACACACTTGCTCATTTGATTTATTTATTTTTTGCTTAAAAAAGGATTGTGACAATACAGTTTTATTTGTGAAGGATTCCGAGCGTATGAAACTTAGTGTTATGAAAAAGTTATAGAAAGTGTAAAAGTGACTGTCAGTGCGGTAGTGCTAAAAATATCACATTACTTTTTATTTCGGTCATGACGGTCTATTTAGTAGTAGTTTTTAGCACTGACTATAATAGTATATACGCGCTCAAAAAATTAATTGAACTAACTGTTTTAATGTAAGTAATGTGTGATAGTGATGATGATGGCGATAATAATTAACAGTAAATGCATTATTGATGTAACTGCTCTTCATCATCTTCATCTTGACTTGCCATCATCATCATAACCACTATCATCAGAGAAACCAGCAACCAGCATGACGACGTGGTAGTATTATGGCCGATTATTTTGGTGTTAAAGGTCAACAGAAGCCAAGCAAGGAGTTGAACAAGGTGGCAGAGATACATGTCTCAATATCAACACTGCCACCACTTTACCAACAACATATTATTCGCCACCTCTACCCTTATTGCTATGCTATACTGCAATCACCCCAAGTGAGTTAAGATTATTATGAAAGACATCAAAAAAGTAGGCATGAAAGACGAAAAAGTAAAGTTGTTAAGTGGAAAAATGTTATTACCAATTCAAGTAAATCGTTCAAAAAGTCCTGCCTATAAACTTTATGGTAATAGACTACTTCTCAAAGACAAAAGACAATATTATTATTATTAACGTACCTGGTTATATATAGTTTGGAAAAGTTTGCAAATTCCGTGCAATTTTCCTGGAAGCTTGATGTTACGATGAGTAAGAGAAGTGGAGACGGCGGGTGAAAGCTTTTGCAGAAACATTTTGTAAAAACGCTATTCATCTACAGTAGTAAACAAAGACGATAAAAAAGTGTACTGTTTGTTCCATACACCACTACTACCAGCACACGTAATCTTCAACTTTCCGTCTCCTCCATTCATATTATTCTAGTGATTTTTTGACAGTGTCGTCGTATGAAAAGAGGATGAACTTGCTGCCATCCCATTATTTCATCTTTATCCCCTCAGTATTAACCATAATTATGGTGTCTCGCGTCCATCCTTTCCCCTACACAGAGACAAAGTCATGGATTCACCATCAACAGCAAGATGGTCAGCTACAGCAGCTGGACCATAAACAGAATATTCTATCCAGTCATCAAAATAATAAGGTACATGATACATTACTTTCATGAAAATATTTTACCTAACAAACATGCATGCATGAGTGTATGGGATTGCTAGTTTAGATGTGCCAAGAAAATGTTATTCCATGTGCAACAAACCGGCATCATCATCGCTGCACGAGATGATGATGAAATCATAAGACAAGCCGGATGATGTTGTATTGACACTTCCCTCTAGACTCCCCTCTAGACAGTAGCCTCCATTATTTCACGACCGTCATGACTTTTTCACTTTAAAAAGTGCATATCTCGATTTATAATCATAAAGTGGCTGCTGCAGGCCTTGACTTTTCTGCATGCAAAAATATCACATTTGCATTTTTTTGAAGAAGTTGATGATGTTGATCTTTGTAAAGTTGCCATTAACTTTCATATCAACAATTTTCAAAAAAAATTGGAACTATTATATTTCCGAGAATAAATATCATGACATTAAAACATGCACAGTTTCTGTGTACTTTCTTGTTTTGTCTTTTTATGTAATGTTGATTTGTTTTGCTGATCTAAGCGAATAAAATGTTTGAATATTTTTTAAAGCTAAAGTCCAAGCTGCAAACCGCAAATCAAAGCCGTCACTCATGTGAGAAAACATGGCTTGCGGTTACTGGACATGCACTCTAATTGCAATCTTATTCTAAAAGTTAATGTAGTCTGGTCTTTGTTTTTTATTATTATTGCAGAGTAGGAGTATTTAGAATTATCATGAGATAGCACATAAAAAATTCTCTAATATTTGATTGTTGTTTTAAAAAAAGTAATTTAGTACAGACAGACACATATAGCTGGAAGGAAGAAGAAAATGAGAGATGCACACCGGTTTTCAGATTGCTGCTATATGCTTTAAATATGATTCTAGTGATGCTGCTGGTGTGGTAATTAAGGGCGCGTTTCTAGGTTTATTGTCCCTTTGGTACACACGTATTACGTGGTATGCATGTAGTAGCAAAATTACTTTAAATTTTTGGGATCATCAACCAGAAGAGTATATATAAATTCACGACCATAGTCCACTTCATTCCATGGATTTACTACTACTACTACACTTACTAATTTTCATGGTGTGTGCTTCTTCACAAGTCAGCCTATTTTAAGTACTAATTATTGTTAACTTTTTAATTGCTGGAATTTTCCCGTGCGCCCCAGTTCATGAGTTCATGCCACAGGCTAGACTAAATGAAATGATAAAAATACGAAAGAATGAATAAAGATTGTGTTTTTAACAAGGAAAAAAATCTCAAACTGAAAAGTAATCCTGGAAAAGTCTATAGGATATCCTTGCATGAATCTTTTTTCAAATTCTTCGTGTCCTGTGTAGTACAGTGGTTGTCTTCAATTTTCATATCAGCTCTCATCCCCGCAGGAGCTTGTAAGAAGAGAGCAAAAGAACGTGGGTTTCGTCGTCGTTGAATGGGTAGACTTTTGTGTAGAAAACACCTGTTTAGCCTGAAGCAAAAGACAATGAGTATTATTCTTTCTTGTTGTGTAAATCTGGATGTCCATCCATGTCGATACATTTCTACCTTTTTCCTATATGTATTCCCATCAGAATACAAAGATTCCATTCACGTAAAAATTAAAGTTGTTGTTGTTAGTAGCGCAAGCAAACAAGGGGCATATAGTCGTAATATTCATTTCATTAACTTTATTGCCAAGAGAAGAATTGGGTTCGTACGACGGCCAGCAAAAGGAGTGAGGTGCATTGGTAATAACAATCTTGTGAAAAACTGGCGATAACAATATTAAAAGGCTACCCAGAAAGTCTGTTATTATTTATAAAATAATGATAATAATCATAAAGATAATACAATAAACATATTTTTCACATCTATTAGAAAGACCAAGGTACACACACAAGTAGTAGTTACTTTTGTACAAAAAGAGTGATAATAATAATATACGATTGGCAGTAATAATATAACACCGTATCACTCATATCACAGGGTATCATAATTCATAACCGTATCCCCATATCCACTTTCCCTTTATTACCCCGATTCCCTGATCACTCAGGTATGTATGATATTTTCGTTAAAAGTTCCTAAAGAGCAATTTTAACAATGCAACAGTATAATATGATGATAATACACCAATTCCATGTCCTTTTTCCATGCACCCAACGCAGTACCTCCATAGTCATTAAGACAATATATTTATGAATTTTTTTCTTCTTCCTCTCTGATATGCTTCGGTGAATCTGCAATTTTAATAGTCATCATCATCATCATCATGTTGCTGTCGATGCGCATGCATTCAAAAGCTATCGTGTATTGTACATTTTTGCTGTTTCCTTTTTTGTCCATTTTTTTCACTTGGACTGTCTGCACGTCTCTACGATCTCTATATGTTGTACTATGTATGTGCACTTTTTTCATAAGCCTAAAGGGGGAGTGTACAATTCATAGTTTTATTATGAAAAAATATAACTTGTAAAAAAATTTTCCATGCTCAAAATCGACAATTACCGCTGGTTCATGAGCAGAGAATGCCATTGGCTATAAATAAAATATTATTAGAGAAAATAATATATTTATATCTTGACTCTTTTGTCTTTATTGTGCCTCAAGTGTGTGATGTGATGGCGGAGGTGTGCACTGCGCAGATCCACAAACTACAATATCAAGCATTGGTCTGGCCACATTTTTAGATGCTCAGAAATGAACGACTTTTGTTAATTTTTCAAAGCTATGATTATGATTGTTTTACAGAGAGACAAAAAAATTACTGCAGAAAAATGGTGGAGATGCTATCTTCTCATTTTATTTTTATCATCATCCGACAATGCACAAAACTGCCCACAATTTTATTCTACACTTGCCAGACTTGAAGACGACATGCATATGCTGTAGTAGTACCCAACAAAAAGTGTTATTACTACTCATTATTTTCTTTTAAAAAAAGTCTTACAAGCTAGCAACAATAATCTTTTTATTTCTCTCGAAAAGGTGGCCAGAGAGTGACCCCCTACTTGCGCAGTACAACACCTGACATCACCTTTTTTAAGAAATTGTAATTTGAATGCAGGTATGATGAATCTCACATAGATCATGTTTTCTAAAGAGTACAAAAATATTGTAATAACTGTTGTCGATGAATATCTATCGCTATTTTACCACGAATACCACCACATCGTTTTTCTATTTTAATCAACTTGTCAAGCCTTTTCTGGACATGCTGAGTTATTATTGAAATGTTCTTTTCCTCTCTTTCTGTCAGTAGTAGTAATAGTAAGTAGTTGTAGAACACAGACAGCAGTAAAAAAATACCCTCTATTGAAAATTGTGGGAAAAGAAAAAAAAGATAATAATAATCAGGTTTTCAGATGAGCATTATTATATACATGGGGCGTGTCTTTAAAATAGTACGTACATGTTATACGCATTGAGAAATACTGTGCTGCTGCTGTTGTTGTTCGTTATTATTTTGTAAAGTAAAACGTGTCAGCTCAATTTATGACTTACAGTGAATGAGATGAATGAACACTTAAACAAGAAAGGAGAGAGAAGCTTACACGAGAGAGAGAGAGAGAGAAAAACGACGCGAGAGACTTGGTGGAGACAAGAAACCATTTTTCTCTCTTTCTCTTTTTTCTTCACCTTTTGCCTCTTAACCTGCCAATCATTCACATATCGGAGAGAAAAACATGATGTCGAAAAATGCAAGAACATATAATAAAAGCAATTATATTATGTACTTCTTGTTTTAGAATAAGATCACGATGATGATGATGATGCTAATATCCATTGTTAAACTTTTTTTCTCTTAGCGTTTAGACAAGATGACATTCACCCTTGAAAATGATCAAAACACGGCTAACAGTTCTTTTTCGATACATATGGCACTTTTATAGCATAGGATAACGATATGTCATCGTTGTCATTACACGCATTAACGTATTAGTAGAAGTTTAGCATGTTATTTTGGTATTAGTCTTACTAGTTAGTTTGCTGCCGTACAATCATGTGCACAGAGTAAGGATCGACCTAGTAGTAAGTAGCGGAGAGTTATTTAATTCCCAATTCACAACATCAACATCCATTCAACTACCACCAACTCCAATCGTATAATAATAATAACAACAACAACACGGTCTCTTTGGCTGTGCTGGTTATCTACAGCATACTGGTTTCTTATACGATGTACCTTTGGATGCTCCACATTGCGTTGTAAAAATGTAGTGACTGTAAAAGCATCATAATAATAATCATAAATAGCTGTGTAGTAGTAGTAGTAGTAGTTGAAGAAGAGAAGAGATACCTGTAGTTGGTTGGTAAACCCATATAAGGGTTTCACGAGAAACGACATTTTGCTGAGGAGACATGCATATCACACGACATCACTTGAACGATAACAATCCATTGTATTATTAACAAGCTACTAATAAACTCTCTCAGTCAACCTTTTTGCGGCGCATGAATGCTCAAGGAAAATGTATATAATAGATCAGAAGTAAATATTATATTACTTTTTAATACCTGTTGTATGTAACCTTTTTGGATTTTTGTACGTAATCTTATATAGCATACCATACAACTTTTAGCTTAACATGTTTGAAAAAAAAATGTAAAATGGGAACAAAAGAAATAAAGTAGAATTTTAAAAGAAGATAGAAAAAATTTGTAAAAAATCATTTTCTTTTTGATGGTGCACAGCACAGCAAGTAGAATGTGTAAAGAAGATAAATGACAAGGAGGGAGATTCCCTTGGAATATTATTATTATACGTTTTTGAACCTACAAAAAATGCAACATCTACTTGTTATATTATAAGTTGAAATAAAGGAACCGGCTTGACTAGAGGAATATGATTAGCCCGCAATACGCATAAAAGTGTATATACCTATACAAGTATCCAGTATATATTTTCCTGAAAAAATGGGCTATGAGTATTATATTATAGTTATATCTACAAATATAATGGTTTGTTCGTTTGTTACATGAAGATGACACATGTTGAATAATAATGGATTTTTTGTTTGTGTGTTGTTTGGAATTTTGATGTAGGCGAGCAGCAGCAGGAGAGGTTCATTTGGAGGAGAGTGTCCAGACTGCTTGTCGCAGGAGAAGGCGTCTCTCCGTCTTGGGCATCCTACGACGAGTACGAGAAAGGAGATAATGACGACAACGACGTCGATGATGCTTATAGCAGCAGTAGTAGATGAAGCCACGGCTGCCGAGTCTCCCCTTCATAGCAGCTTCAATAGTAGCACTAGTTTTGATAATAGTAGAAGTAGCCGTACAAGAAGAAGACGAAGAAGAGGCAGCAGGATAAGCAGTCGAATAAAAAAATACGATGACGATGAAGATAACGTATTAGCCTCATCATTGTCATCATCATCAGAATTTTCAGAAGATCTCACCACGAAAGTGGTTTCAAGGGGCGTCCGTGATACAAGCACCCAACAACAACTAGCGCCATGTTTGGCCGAGAAACAAGAGCGACTTCGCCTGGCCCAGTCGACGCGGACCACCGAGTACATTCCAAATTGTAGAAAGGACGGAACATATGCACATGTACAGTGCCACCCGTCAACGAGGTCGTGTTGGTGCGTCACCCGGAATGGAAGACCTTATCCGGGTAGTTCCGTTCTCAGTGTGGATTCCAACGGTCCGATGCAAAGACCAAACTGTGCCAAATATAACAGAAGAGCCAAGTCACAGACGAGGAGGAGGTCGTCACAAATGAGAAAAGATAGAAAATGTACGAGAGCTGGTGGTGGTGGTGGTTCTTCTTCTTCTTGTGCTGTTGTAGAACAAACTATTTATCTTGATGGTGGTGATGATCTTGCTGATCATGCTCAGGGTGGGGATGAGGATTCTTCTAGCGATAGTGACGATCTTGATGATGATTCTGATTCTGATGATGATGTTGAGTATAATGACCTCTGTAATTATTCTTTTTCTTTTTTTATTTTGGTTGGGATTCCACACTGTTTTTTTCTACTAACCGTAACCTTTATAAATAATATGTGCTATTTTAAATTTACGGAAAGAAACTAACAAAAGCATGCTTTCACAAAAAATATAAACCATTAAATGTAGAATTTTGCATTTTACTCTTGGGATTTAACTTTTAAGCAGTTATTAAGATTTTTCTCAATTTTGTATTTTACTCTTGGGATTTAACTTTTAAGCAGTTATTAAGATTTTTCTCTTAAATTTATTTTTTAGCATGTAATCAAGCTGACTGGTCAAGATTTAACGTGGCCCTTTTGAAAACCTTCCGATCAGAATACAATCGGTACCGATCATTGACTTCAGCAACCTCAGGTATTTTTTTACCCAAGAATGTTTCAACCGCATACCTTTTATTTATTTGCGTTTTGTGGCTCATCGGGTTTCAGTTTCATTTATACAACCTGACTGTTTCCTAATCTCCTCAAAGTTTAATTTGATCATTGCCTTGATCCAATTTAATTTAATTCTCCCCTTCTCTAATTTTTGTTTTGTGAACGTACGTACTGTATTCATGTTTGTTTTATACTTTTCACAGTGGAAATGGAGTCAGCGTCGGATACCACTGTTTTGGCATGGAAGTTTGATCATGTTGATCGAAACAAAGACATGATTCTGCAACGAAACGAGACAAGTATTCTGAAGAACCTTGTGAAGCAACAGATTCAACCGAGATCCTGTGCCAAAAATTTCATTGCCTCTTGCTCAAATGGGGATCAACAGATTACCAAAAGCGAGTGGCTAGACTGTCTTCGTGTCTCTTCTGATGTTAATCGTGAGTCAAGAAAAAAAAGAACAAAATGATACATCTAATCTAGAGAGTCATTATATTATTTTTCAAAGCAGAGTGGTGGTATGAGTGTCGGCTGTTCTATTTCAGTAACTTTTGAGTGAGAATGATGCATGCGTGTAATTTGTTAAACTTGCCTCTTGTCTTTTTGTTTCATCTTCTCTTGAAAAATAAGTTGCTTTCATTATTTTTTTTCTTTTGAAATGCCGGCTTTCACTTATGCACACGGGTTTTTAATGTTTCACGGTTTACCACTCTTTATGTACGTCTGCCTGCACCAAAAATGCACATTTGCACAAACCACACATTTTATTAATTGTTATTGCAGTCCCTTTTGACACTTTCAATTCACTGGTTGACTCATCCACCTCTCGCGGAATGAACCCATCACTTCTGCTCAGGCCAGGTAAAACCCACCCACAACCACTGCTTTGATGGCCGTTCTCGGTTTTTTTCTGTTTGTCACTGCTTTTATTCAAATCATATTTGATAGATACTTATCGTGGTGCACCTAAAAACTAAAGTTTTACAAATAATGTAAAACTCATAAATGAAAATGGAATCAATTTTGGTGTATATTTAAGTGAGTAGCTCAACATCAGGCTCTGGGTCTGGAAGCTTTGAGCTGACATCACCCCTTCTTTCATCTGGCAGCATTGGGGAAACCACTGAACAATCCAATTGCTGGACCGATAGACAATCTGCTCTGGCGAGTCAGAAGCAAAATGAATCCATTATTATTCCAGAGTGCACAGCTAATGGAAACTACCGAAAGGTGCAATGTGCCCAAGGTATAGTTTTGTCCGGAATCAATGCAGAGATAAAAAATGATCATTTCACAATTGAGCAGATTGAAATAGCAAGCAAAATTCTTTTGATAATGACAGTTCTGTTGACAGGAAAAGCCTATTGTTGGTGTGTTGAAGAAGAATCCGGGGTACAGATTCCAAACACGGTAGTTTTTAATACGACACCAGATTGTAACAACAGATATTCCAAGCCTATGAAAGGTAGATAGAGGTTACAACAGCTCTATAGATTTTACACAGATGCTGTTTAAGGTTAGTATTTTCATAGAACATGCTTGTATTTATAGGTTGCTCTGGAACAAAGAAGCACAAATTTCTAATGGACCTTTTCTCTACACTCAAATCCAGAATGACTGAGGCTACCAGAGATGGCAGCAGAAGGTAAGCGTTATTTGCAGTGCATACTTTACAAAAAAAGATTTGTATTTTTATCATTTCCAAACCAGTCTACCTATTTTATGGTCTTTATTTACAGGGGCCAAGGGGATATTTCGAGAAATATGTCCCCAGAGGAGCAGGCTAGCAGGTGGTACTTTTCCGAACTGGACGTAAATTCTAACAGTGTAAGTACTTTTATACGTAGTACATATGTATGCATATAGGTACATACAAATACTCTCCTTCACAAATATAAAATGGAGTCACTTAAGTTCTATGTATTTTACGCATTTCCAGTTCCTGGACAGAAAAGAGTGGAAAACATTTCGAAACGAGACATCCATGGACAAGAGGCTGAAAAAATGTGGCAAGAAGCTGCCACGACACTGTGATGTAAATCAAGACAAGAAAATCACAATGACTGAATGGTTGGACTGTCTTGGAGTAAAGTTTTTGGGCCGAGTCCCAACACAGCCGTCAGTCAAACGACCTGTCAACAGATCCCATGGCCCCCGCACGGGAAAAAATCCCTTTACTACAATACTCAAACAGAGAAGATGAAAATATGAAGCTAGCTAGAATATGAACAATTTGCTATTGCTAAAGAGTGAACGTAAAAAGTTCCAATGGAAAACGCTGCAAATCTTACTTGTATATACACTCTTTATAAACACAGCTTTAACCCCTTTTCTTCAAAAACATAATAATAATGATTATACAGAGAAGTGTGTGTGTGTATGTGTTGTTGTGGCCAGATTGTGTACTACGAAAGTGAACGATGACTTTGAACGTGCTTGTGGCAGTGAGTGAGAAGACGTTTTTGAATATATTCCATTTACAATGGAGATCATGCATAATAAAATATTCTTTGAGGAAGACTGACGTTTTGTGGTACAATAATAATTAATCCCAACAATACAAGTCGTTCAGGCAATAAAAAGTGAACCATTATTATTATTATTATTATTTTGTGTGACAATGTGTAACTCGTTTTGTGTTTCGTACAGTATAATAGCGTAGTTGTGTAGTGTAGTTGAACTGAATATTAATGATGATAATCTTCTTTTGCAAATGAATATGATTATATTTTATAAATAATGGATCTGACCAGAGTATTTATTATGCCCACCAATAAAAACACACCACAGCCTATCAATCGTTTCCCTAAAATAAATAAATAGATAAATAAATAAATATATATATATATATAAATATACTTATATTATAGCTCTTTTACACCATCACCAATAATAAATAGTCCGTACAATTTCATTTGCTTATATATATTTGCTTTGTAAAATGTACTGTAATTTAAATAACAAAAAAAGACAGATATATTTGTTCGCTTGTTGAGAATATTGTCAATGCTTTTACTTGACAAAATTTATAATAAAGTCAGTACAGAGATTTTATAAAAGTCTATTCGTAAAAAATACATTATTGAAAGAAAAACAAACCATTTGATTGACAAAAAACATTACTACTGCTGCAATGTTTTATCAGCTTCATGACTCTGGATCTTCTCTCACGGTCATTTATGAACAACAGATAACCTTACTCAATAAACATGCACATGGTAAAAAAAATTGTCGCATTATCTACCACTCAGGAAGTTAGCATTATTATCATCATCTTTCCAAACAAACGGTATATGACTCAATGGAAAGTTGACTATGCGTTTGTGCTCTGCACTTTTTGATTGCATAATAATAATCGCTACATTACATATAGTCACAAAAGAAAATTAAATGCACATAAACAAACAACTTGAGTATGTATTGACACTACTCGCGCGAATCCACCAAGTTAAGAATAGGCATCAAGTGTCTAGTTGTCGTATGTATGTCTGTCTCTACACACATACCACAGTAATAATAATAATCGTTGTCGTCCTACACTAGATATAATTTATTTTTTGCACACTCATCTATTTTTTAATTCTTTTTTTTCCTTTAACAAAACAATGAATTTATTTTAATATGCATGTTACCTACTTATACTTTGTGGTCACCAGTCATTTCATTCATGTCTGTCATATTATTAGCATTATATTATTATTATATTACTACTTACTGTATAGATTGCATCAGCAGAATTTCTATTGTACTTGTGCATCTAGTCATGAAAAAAAGTAATAATAATAATAATGAGCAATCTTAGTATTGTTTTCCTCGCGTTATTTTAATATATTTAGATTCCCTTTTTCACAATTGCTATGTGCTCTTATGTCGTCTGCCTTCCAGAACAAACATGGAGCAGATTGAGTGTTAGGCGTTCCAATAATAATAAAATATTTTCATTATTTTTTTATTATCATCACTATCACACCGCTACCACTCATTACAAAGTCCCAGAGCTTTCCAGTGTTGGGGTGTCAAATGTCTCTTTATCTGCCTGATGTGTTCTAGTTACATTGCTTTAAGTGACATTTGCCCATAAAAATATTTATTTAATGATAATAGTGTGCTGCTAGCTCATCTTTATGTAGTAGCAATGGCATTGTTTTAATCAGGCTATTTATGAAAGTATACTTAACAAAACCACACACGATAATGTATTAATAAAAGAGAGTTTGTGTTTGTGGGTGTCTATTTACTGAAGAGGACATTGCCACTGCTTGCATGTTCTCAGACTTCAGCCAGCGTCATTCACAGTTCACTCATCACATCAATTGGGAAGCATAGCATAGAATCAATTAAAATTACACCAATTAATTAAAGACTACATTTAGTTTCAATTCCATGAGAAACTTAAAGTAACTTCAATGGATAATTCCATAAACAAATTCAAAAGTTGTGTATCATATCAAATTTTTAAACGTTCCATTTATATTTTCAATCCACACCTCCAGATTGGTGAAAATGTTGTGCTATTTTTTTATTAAGATCGGTGAATAATAATTTCGCATGTAAGTGTTATGAGCATATTTTAAAGCATAATCTATAGTGCTTCAGTGTGTGTAACGTGATAGCGTTCTCCTCTGTGTGAAACAGGATTGTTTGTAAAAAAAATGGAATATTTTTGTGTGTTCTTTTGTACAATACTTCACTAAAAAATGTTGTCTGTTGTCTGGCAAATTTTTTTTTGTTTCCACCACCATACACAACTGTGAATCCGTTTGTGTGTGTGTATCGGCATCGACACGACATGGAATGCCTCAGCTAGTGTGATTGCAAGTACTACTGGCTTGAAGTATGACGATAACATTATTATTATTATATTATTATATTTTCAGTGAAAGAGCTAAGACTGGCACTAGTAACTACTTCAACGTTCCTTCCAATTGATATGTGGATATTTCAAAAAAAAACTGCTCATCCGTTCCTTAATAAATGTGTGGAGATTCAGACTGATGATGAACTACTGAATACTTCTAATTGTGTAAAAAAGGGAAACGTGATCTGCTTGTATTTACATTCAAAAAGCCATCCATGTATGTTACCATCATCATGATGACGATGCCATGCTGAACTGGGAATTAGGTACATGCAGACACGATGACGGACTAAAACCCAAGTACAAAGTAAATGGAACGGTTATTACTGCTATTCATTGCATCTTCCCTTCTCGCTTGATCTTCGTTTCTTCCGTTTCCCACCGGCGTGTGTTGTAGTGGTGATGGTGTGCCATACCAGTGCCGCCGACACCATCATCATCATATTCGAATACATTTTCAAAAAAAACTATCCCAAAGAATACTAAGGAATGGAATAAAGCAACCAACAACAACAACGATAAGTAAGCTAGCTAGAAAGCTTGCTGCTGCTACTGCTGGCAAGGTTTATCTTTAGGTTAAAAAAGCACGGGTGTTTGTGTGATCGTTTAATGTGTAACAGCGTTGATGAGGACGGTGATCATGATGGAATAGAAGTAAAATAGAAACATAATATATTACTATACTAACGTGTATTCTGGTAATACTTTTTTCCCTATTCTTATTTCCTTTAAGTGATCGGATGTAAAAAAACTATTATAGTATATAAATATAGTAAAAACTAGAGAGAGAGACAGAGATGACTTCGTTTTCTTTTGCGGCACTGCTCTAATTTTATCATCATCTCTTCACACCGCGACCGTCGACTCCTCTCTCTTGCGTTGTTTTTTTTCTGTGGATTTTTTCAAAAAGTGCACTGTCACAAGTACATACATATGCATTAATGCTACTATAAAGTACCAACTATTATTATTACGCTGATAATACTAGAACAACTACACAACGACTTTTTTTCTCTCTCTCTCGTTCGGTCGGTTGGTGGGTCGGTCGGCCGGTGTGCAAAAATAGCTTCATTATCTTCCAGCCCGAGTGACATGGCCCGGTGGACTCTGTTCCCATTAGAGAAGCAGAAGACGACGACGACAACTTCATTTTAAATACTGAACACTGCTCAACTCATTACTGCTGTATACTCACACTCAGTCAATCCCCACACAAAAACACGCCGTCGTATTCGTCATCACCGTCACTGAACAAGTATTATCATCGTCGTCACCTTATTTTTTCTCCCTGAAAGAGAGGGTGTCCTATCAATAATAATAATCTTCTCTAATACACGCCTGTACAAAACACATTACAGAGTGCATGTAGTTTTGGATTATTACTGGTTTATGTACATTGACGACATATCATTATTATTGCAAAGCCAAAAAGGTAACAGCAAAAGCACTTCCAACGCTAAGGGCATAATATAAAACGACATCATTATTATAATGGCGCTTCTTACCAGTTTTTTCAGAGCACCAGTTTACTCCGTTTCGTAGTTAATGATTGAGGAAAAAAGTGAGGCTGAAAATGGCTTGCATTATTATTACCTACTACTTATTCTAGCACCGTCGCCACCTCTTCCACTAATGCCACTATACTGCCATCATCATCATCATCATCCGTAAAACACTATTACTGCAAATAATAAGGATGGTTTGCAAGTGTGCAACGCTCATCATCATCATCATGATCAGCTCATCTTCACAGGAAAAGCTGCTTGAGTGAGTGAGACAGAGAAAAAAAGGGAGAATGGGAGGAATATCACGAGGAGAACCAAACTATTGACTGCTACCGTGTGTATTCAATTGCGCTCTAATAATTTGCACTACAACAACAACTATCGTTACTACTACTTTTTCTACTTCCCCTCCGCTTCGTGCTCATCTTCCACTCATGCTGTTACGCTCTCATCCTTCTTATCGTCGTGGTCGTCAAGTTTCCCGATTTCTCTGCTGCTGCTGCTGCTCCACGAGAATATCTCAAATATCTTAACCTCAGTATGCATTTGGTCCATGCTGCCTGATCTCTTTTTTAAAGTGTGACTTTGCCGTGTGTACTTACTCTGTCTGTGTATTTATATTTGCATGCTCCACATTAGTTCCATAATAAAAAATATATATCTTTCTGTATGCACACTTTTTTGCATTTCTTTTTTCTTCAGCTGCTTCGATACTGTATATGTGTGTGTGTGTAAGTGAAGGAGAAACGACCATAGAACTAATTGCGTACACTCTTTATTCCCAACACACCGTTCACAGTTCATTGTGTGGCTTTTTTCCCTATCAACATAATCGTGATCGCCATACTATCATTTCTACCTTTCTCCCTGAAAACAAGTTGCAGAGCTAAAAGCACAGCAACAGCAGCAGCAATCCAGTAGCAGCGGCTTTTCAACAGCAGCACCGCGCACACACAGGAGAGCGAAGAGATACATATTTTTTTCCTCACTTTTCCTTCCGGTTGTTGTTGATGTTGTTGTTGTTGTTGTACTCGTTACAACAATGCTCAGCAGCTTTTTCACCAACGTCATAAAATCATAGATAATATAATCATCATCATCATCAGCATCAACTTGATCCCTGTTTCACCAACAACAGTCGGACAATAACCCTGTAGTATTTTTTAGAAAGCGAGAAAAAGAGAGAGAGAGAAAAAAAGAGAAGGGACTATTATAAGGAAACCAGTTGTTATTTTATTCTTTTTTTCTGTGCGTGTGTGTCTGTCCACCACACGACCACAACCAACACCTTATTTTTCTCCAGCAACAACGGCAGCAGCTCTCTAGTTGATGAGTATATCAACAAGTGTTTTTTCTTCTTCTTCTTTTTCAATAGAGAATTTTTAGTGTTGGAAAAGCAACAAGAGAAAAAAAACAAAATCAACCCACGTTTTTTTCTCCTTGTCGTTGTTTGTTAAAAAACGATCGTCGTGATACTGTTTGTTGTTGATTGGATTGGATTAAATTGAAGGAGGAAGAAGAAAATAGGGAGAAAGTGGGTGAAGGACTCTTGACGAAATAGATTTGTGGTGTGTGCTCCTTTCTACGTGTCCTCCTGTCCCTGTATATACTTACATTTCATATCCCTGTACTGATTAGTGATTACATCGTGTTTTCAACAACTGTAACTACTACTACGACTTTTCGTAGTTTTTTTTTCGTTAAAAAAATAACTCAAATCCCCGAGGGAAATCAAGTTGAAGTGCATGATTTCGACATTGTCATCATCCTCATCATCTTCTCAAGATTGTTGTTATCGGCATATTCATTTTTTTCTTTTATGTTTCGTGTGACATGTTCATCAAAGTCAACAAGCAGTCAACATAAAGTGAATTATTGTGAAAGAATATAAAATTGATTACATTTTTTTCTGTGAAAAGAATAAAATTCAACAAATAGTCATTTCTGTGCTTGGTGAGTCCAAAAAGTGTTTTATGTGATCTCTCTCTTGAAAAAAGTAAAAGTTTTTTATGTGAAAAAAGTCACCTCAATTTTTTAAAATCAAAAAGTGACCTCAAAAATACAAACGAAAATACAGAAAAAAAACTTGTAAGGAGAGAAAATAAATTTTTCCAACAGTTTGCGGATACACAAACAACCTTTTTTTATCATCAGTCCTTGTCTTCAATACGTTATATTTTGTGAAAAAAATAAATTTCAAGGCACTTTCGGACGAAAAGGTAGAGAAAGGACATTTTCTTCTTTTTTTCGTTTTTTTTCTAACACGAATGATGATTTCATTTTGTAAAAAGTGCGCCATGCAATGACATAATAATAACAGCAGTAGTGGTGTAGTAAAAAAAGTGTAACGCTTTTTTTCTCTCGCCACTGCAGCAGCTTTTGATTTGAAAAGTTTTTTTTTATTGAGGAACATAATAGAAACTAGCAATCAAAGAGTAAAAATGCACACTAGTTTTTAAAGAAGAATACACTTTGCTTTATGCAATTTACTTGGTTATTTTGGCATGGAAGAAAATAAATTCTTAGTCTGTGTGCTCGAGACTGTTGAGCAAAAACGACATCATCGTCGTCATACATGCATGTACAGGTTTTTTTGTAGCAGCAACAGCTCCAACAGCTCATCTTCATACTACATAGCTCATCGTTTTTTTCTCTCCTTTTGCTAAAATAAAATTATTCTAGTCGCGAAGCAAAAAGCTGAGCTTGGTCGTCGTCGTCGTTTTATATAATATAAGTACTAAGCAAAGTTTACTTGTTTAAACTGAAACTCTTTCAAAAATGCTTGCTGGCTGAGTGTGTCTGTAGTATAAACTAACACACACACACACGGAAATGTTCTGACTGGGAAAGAAGAATATAAAAATATATTTTTAACAAGCTTAAAAATATATGCATAATTTCTATTCTTACATCCATTCGCTGAAAAAAAGAAGAAAGAAAACGAGAAAAAAACTGATAGGAAAAGTTTTTACACAAGCAATTTTTTAAAGCCGGTCTCATCACGAGCAACAACAACAGCAGTAGCAGCAGTAGGCAGAATCACTGGTAATGGTATTCATAGTAGCTTTTTAAGCAGCAATAAGAATTGGCTATATATCGTTCTCTTTCTCCTTTATATCATATCATGCAATACCTACGTATGAACATTAAATGTACTTGGACTTGAGCCCAAAACTTTTTAACTTGAATCTTGTTCATGCAAAGTTTGAAGAGAAGAGTATAGAGCCGTTTTACTTGCTAGCAAACAAACGGACTTGCGTTCGCTCAAGAATAGTACACATGGTTAGAAAGGCACTCTAGACTACTATACTGTATTATACTCCTCCACCACGAGACGACAGGATTTTACATCACATTGCAAAAAAATATCTTCATCTTTGATATAAAAAGAATAGAAACTGGTAATCTAATATGTAAAAGCATACAAAATGGTGATCATATCGTCGTCATCATCACAAGTTGTAGAAAATGTCGCCTATTAATGCAATCTACGTCACAGGACAGGGAAATTGGGACAAGTAAAGAGAGAGAGAGAGAGATAGCAAGGGAAAAAAGTGATTTTGATGATCTACTGCGTGGAGACATGAGTGCTTTATACCGTTTCACAATTTCCCCGAGTCGGCTTTTAACCCAATTTACCTACTATAAAAACAGTGAGCATAGGTATATGCATAATTACATGTAATTTTCAACGTTAAACCGTATAAGAATATACAAGAAAATTTTTTGTTGAAAATATTAGTAAAAGCAAATGCCATAATAATAATTTTGTTTTGTTGCTCCCTGCTTCCTTTTTTGTAGGGTAGTAAGATTCCGTCGTTATTAATAACAATAACCGTGTAGGCGTTTTTGAAAAGAAGGAAGTAATTTAATGCCAATTTATGGTATTGTTCTCTTTGAAATTGCATGTATTATGCTATAGAATATTGTGCTATTATTATTATTGCTTGTATATCGCGTAGCCAATTGTTTAAAAAAATCAAGAATTTTCTTGTGTTTTATTACAACGTTTAGAAGGTTTTGACGTTATCAAGTTTAAATGTATAATACGACGCGACTGGTGAAAGAGAAAGCGAATATTTCACAATTTCCAAAAGGTTGAGCACGTAGTAACATTGTTCGCGTATATCAGTAAACTCACGCTCCATTTAGTTCACTTTTACTCGCACGTTCATCTGCTCCTGAGAAGAAGGAAAAGAGAAAGGGGAAAACGAAGCGGTAGAAATGAAGACGAAGCAGGAGCAAGAGGGACCGAGTAAAAAAACTCGATCAAGAATGAGTATACAGAAAACAGAAAGCGTTAGTTGCTTGCTGATGGTTCATTGTTCACTATGCTGCATACACAGCGCGGCAACAATAGGTGCGAGGTTTACTACTGGAATTTATATTGATAAAAGAGAAAACTCTTCTTGGATGATGAGATGAGGGAGAAAATGGTTTGGAGAAAGTCCAGCTGGGTACCAACACCACAACATAGTCAACATGGAGAAAGTGCAGTCCCATGATCACCTTGGTCTTGCCTTTACCCTTGGGACTGATGTTGGCTGCTAGATAACGGAATAGCATTGTCTAGAGGTATATCTAATGGTACTATATATATACACCATCTACACACACGTACGCTTCCATTTATCCCTACACAATCACGAGAATCTTCTTATGTAGTAAGAGCAGATAAAGAGAGTCATAGAATGGAGAGAAAGTGAGTGCAAACGACAGATAGAGACAATGAAATGAAGAGAAAGCGGAAATGAAAGACGTAGCAAAAGACTTGTCGTTCTCGGGGGGATTTTGACCGGACAATTTTTCGACTCGTAGACTTCTCTAGACTCGAGCAACAAGCATACGTACTTCTACTCTTGATAGAGAAGCGTATAATAAAGTAATAATCACAGAGTAAATAATCACGTGTAGCAAATTGTTACAAAAAAGTTTATTATTGGTCGCCCGGAAAACACAATCTTTCAAATTACAATCTCATCTCAATAAGCCAACGTGTGTAGGTACTAGTAGAGTCTACACTGAGCATAGTCCATTTCGAATTATGGAATGGAACAAGTGAAATTTCATGTCATTCTACGTGACGGTATTAGGTTGATGATATGGTTATTATTATGATATGATGATGGTGCAAGTAGCCAGTTTATTTTGGAATTTTTTTTTTCCTTTTTAAATTTTCTCGTATGGAATATGTCAGTCAGATCAAGGCACTATTTATACTACCCAACCAACCTTCATCACTTTTTTCTCTTGCAATGCTTTTTATTATTCAGTGTAGTAATGTCTGTTTTTTGTGATGTATATTTTATAGCCCAGGGTGTACATGTATTTTTCATTTATTCCTGCATTTCCTAAAGACGTATTTAGCATCTACCCATCCACCAAAGCGTTGCAGCAGCATTGCATCACTTTCCCTGGTGTGGCGTGGTGTGTGCAAAATTGAGAAACTACCATCCGACCATCGTCTCCCTCTCTCTTTTTTCCTATGCTATATATCCAAGCGACAACAACGCTGACAAATGAAATTGCCAACACGATTCACATTTCTACACGACCACGTATGTATGTATGTAGTAGTATGCAAAAAACCGTTCAACCAGTCAAGTTTCTTCTACAGTATACATTGTAAATATGTGTGTGTGTATACCTACTATTTTTTCCTTTGTTTTTTCTCGCCTTGTTCATGGAATGTAATCCATTCGGAAAATTGAACATTATTGAATTTTTTTTGTTACCCTTTCTTTGTTCTAGTTGAACTTTTCACTTTTTTGGCACATTGGTTGTTTTATCCTCTATGAACCGTCATTATTTCAAAAATGATTCTCTAGCATGCCCTTCGTCGTTGCCGTCGTCGTTGTCGTCGTCTTTTTTTCTAATGATGATAATGATCATCATGGTCATTTTCTCTATCACATCCTCCCATCAGAAATGACGACAATGGCAAAGTGGTAATTTAGTCCATTTTATAATAAGTTTGCTGGGCGTCACGTCGCCGCTCCTACTTGTTCTTTACTGCTGTACAAAGTATGGATTGGAGGATTATATTAAAAGTCTTTTGTAACAAACAAATGTAGCAGAGAGGAGCGTACACACAGGACAGGAGAGAGTGGTAGTGGTAGTAGTAGCAATGGTAGAGCATCATTTTTAAAATAAAGTTTTCTAGTCTCCTAAAATATATTATTGTGGTACGTGCCAGCAAGAAGCAGGGAAACATCATCAAAGCCGTATAGTGGAAATGAAATGTAGCAGATCGCTTGTTCCTTTCCCTTCCCACGCGCTTTTTTCACATCTCCTCTTTTTAAGAAACATCGATCAAAGTGGAAGTAGTAGTTGTAGTAGTAGTAGTGGCAGCAGCAGTAATAGTGGTGGTGGTGGTTGTGTTGTACTAGCAGTAAAATGCAAAAGCATTTTCATGAATATCCTATCATCGCTCCCATATCTTATTCCAAGGTGTCCCGTGCCAGCTTTTTTCCTTTTTATCAAGATTACGAAAGAAAATGACGACAACGCGCAGGCAGCGGAAGTATGATGATAATACTGATAATATGCTGCTGCTGTTGTTTTTGCTATATACTACTACTACTGCTGCTGTTACTGATGAGAATTTAGCCAGTGTGCCCATAGGTCCGTATAATTATTATTATAACTATTATGTTTTCAATGTGCCTTCTCGCTGATTATTATGAAGACACAAAGTACAGGATTAATGCTGTAGAATTTAATGTCGACAGTGGCGGCGGCGATGGTGGTAGTAGTTGTGTTGTTGTTGTTGAGAAATTTATGCGCTGCTTCTTCTTGACTAGTTTACTGTAATAATAATAACAAGTTGTACGAAGAAAAGGGGCTAAAGTATAAGTGAGTAGTTGAAAGATTAATTGATGACCTTCCTCATCTCTTCTCTGGTGGTGAGCATGTTCTAGTCAAGAATAGAGAGAGAGAGAGAGAGAAAGAGAAAGATAAAATACAATATTAAAATCTCTACCGGTAAGTGTGTCTGCTTTTGTGTGCACCACTTGACTCAATTTTAATTAGATAGAGTAGTATTATATACACCTACTTGCGTACTAGTACTACCCACACAGCTTTAATCAATGTAAAATGAGAGGTGGTAGATGGCAAAGTATGGCGATGGTGGTAGTAGTAATGGAATCTTGAGACGAAGAAATGGCCAATTCCTTCTTAATTCCTTCCTGGTAAAAATACGTCCGTAAAAACCGAAACGTCAATAAAACTTCATTTAAATCGAAATGATGTCCTCAAAAATCGTTATTTCTCATAAAAATACGTCTTGAGTTTCATTTTTTTCTGCTACGTCAGCGAGACGAGATGTTGATTACAACTTGTTATTATTCATTTACAGTTTATATAAAGTGCTAGGATTCTTCCACGAATTTCTCTAGCTAATTTTTTTCATCTAATTAGTATTAGCCGCAACGTTTGTAGAGAATAGGGAAATTGGGGGAAATGTGAAAGAAAAGGTGGAAAGTTGGAAATTCACGTCTTTTTTTGGCAGCAACAGCAGCAGCAAGATGCTGTTGCTGCTTGTTTGCTGTTTAATCCATCAAAATCGAATTTCATC